>JAQZBX010030203.1:0-14647 GCA_029593785.1 Cabassous unicinctus | reverse complement strand
GCCTTCAGCTCCCCCAGTGGGATGGGCCTCGCTGCAGCCACCCCATGCCTTCCATGCAGGCCTCTTTTTAAATCTCAGTCTAATTAGTTCACCCATCCTGCTGGGACGCTTAATTGGGCATAAGCATATTCTACACATCCTATGCCTTTGTGAGTTCTGTCTTCTCCAATGGGAATGTGCTTGCTCTCTAGGCTCTGAAGGAAAATATATATTTCATGTTGTACTCAATTCACTGAGAATGTACATGAAATTGTTCCTGGGCAGCAGAGCAGTTACATAACATGACAAGCAAGACTTTCTTTCTTTCAGGTTGTTTTCCTTTTTTTCTTTAAGTGGCATGCTGCCACGGAAAGGGTGTTGTACTTGGAGTTATGAGCCCAAGATTCTGATTTAAGCCCTTCCAGACATTTGCTGTGTAATCTTAGACAACTAACTTCATTTCTTCAGCCTTCAGTTTTCCTCTTTGTGAATCGAGTGACTTGGATTTGATGATTCTATGCATGCAGTCAGAGTGATTTTTAGAACAGGAGTCGGCAAACTACGACCATGGCCTGCTTTTGTCAATAAAGTTTTATTTATTCTGGTTTACGTATTGGTCATGGCTGTTTCACACTACAAGCAGTGACAGCTACCTTATGGCCCACAAAGCCTAAAATATTTACTGTCTAGCTCTTTCAGAAAATGTTTCGGTGAGAGCAAGCTGGAAGTCATGGTATTTTAAACTTAATTGTGAAAGGGAAACCCTGTCACTTTTGTGTGGATCCTGTTCACTGGAAGTATGTGCCCAGGTCCAGCCCACACTCAAAGGGAGGGAATCACACAAGGGCATGCCCAGCAGGAGGCAGGGCTCCTTAGGATCCATGTTACTAGCTGCCTACTGCACCTGTAAAACTCCTCAGCTGGCAGCACATCCCCCTCCCCGTGCCCAGATTGGGCCAACCCACTTGCTCTATCTTGTCTCCTACTGCGCCACCTTCTTTGTACCCCTCCATCTTGTTCAGCTCTTCCCATAACATATTTTCATGCTCCTGCCCTTTCCACCATGTAGATCATTTTTGTTGTTGTTTTGTTTTTAACCACACTTCCATTAATCTAGGTCCCATGCCAACTTCAAACTGCAGCCTTCTCTGCGACGCTTTCTCTAGAAGCCTGAGACATACATATTCCTCTTTTGTGTCTGTAGTCCTCACTTTACAGTGAATTGAAAATGTTTTGTCTTCCCTGCCAGACTGTGAGCTTTTTAAGGACAGGGACTCTGATGGGTCCATCCTCCTCCTATAGACATCATATCTTGCACTTAGTAAGTGACCTGCAAGGATTCACTGAGTACAGTTGATTGGCTTACTACGTACCTACTATGTGCAAGGCGCTGAGTTGACTTTACTTAAAATTTGCACTATGTTATGGATTATGGACAGAAATTCCTTAACTCAGACACAGACCATAAGCTCTGAGGCTTGCAAATGTAATCCAGTTTGAAAGCTTTTTTCAGATTCAGTTTCTTCTGCATTAGGGTCAGACTCCATCACTGAATTACTAGGGCATATTTCAGTCTAATTCCCACCCTTTCTCTTTCTTCTTGCCCTGTGTCCCTTCCTTCATTCGTCCCTCCCATCTTGTGGCAGGAGAAAGAGACCTTTTCATTAAACTCTGGTTCCCATCATTTATCTAAGTTAACCTTACAACCCTCTTGGCTGGTCTGTTTTTCTTGAGGGACTGAGAGCATGTAACTCAGGCAGATCAGAGAGCTGGCTGTTCAAGAGAGAGCTCCATCCTTGGTAGGAGCAGTGATTGTTATTTAAGCAAAATCCACCTGAACCAAGACACTTTAAATTTCTACTTGTACTTAGTTTCCATGCTCCTTGCTCACTGTTTCTGAACCTTTAATGATCTACATTTCTGGAAACTTGTGTGGAAATAAAGCTATAAAATAATCCTTTCCATTGGATTAGAACCTTTCAGTTTCCAAAGGTACTTTCACACCGTATGTTTCATGCAATCCCTGCAACAGCAATTGGAAAGAGATAAAATTAGTTAGGTTTCATAGATGAAGGAATCAAGATCCAGAGAGATGACATGTCTTGCTCAGGATCACACCACGTGGTTGGCAAGAGGCAGAGCAAGACTCTGAGTTTGGGCTCCAAGTTCAGCACCCTTTGGTCTTGATCTGCTTTATCTTTACAGAAGAAAAAGTGGAAACTCTTCCCCATGGTCTTCAGAACTTTGCCTGATTTCTTGCAGGAATACTTGTTTTTGAATTTTTGAATTAAACTGAGCTCAAGGCTAAATTTTTGATTTGGGAATAATCTTAGTACCAGCCTCTGGTTGTTCCGTGCCTTAGGTTCTATCCGTTTTGCCTCTCTACCTCCCTCCCTTCCTTGTTTCCCTTCCTGTCTTCCTTTCTTCCTTCCATCCATTTATTTATTCATCTAGGTAGCATTCTTATGATTCCTACCAGCTAACAGACACTGAACTGTATACAGAGCAAAGACAATTAAAACTAAGGCTATTCCATCTCTGTTGCATTTTTCTGAATCTTATTAGGTTTATGAACAAGCAACAGGATGGCAACAATATTGGAGAACTAGTCCTGTGAAAGGTAGAAGAAAAAGATAAAAAATCCCCTATCACAGGGCTAGGATGATAATCAGATGAGAAAGTCAACATGGTATTTTTTGGACTATAAAATGCCATGAAAATCTTCATCATCATTATTGTCATTGTCAATATCATCATTTTATTAATATTATTATTAATTTTTGACCTTAGTTTCTCTACCTATAACTTAATAAAAATTGCCCCCTGATGAAGTCAGGGTCTGTGTCTGCTTGTTCCCTAACACAGCATCCCTTGCAATGACAGCAGTACTCAATAAATATTTGTTGGTTGAAAAGGATTGTGAGCTCCAGACTGAAGCAACCCTGACAACTATTACAAGTGGTCGTAGGCATTCCCCCTACTCAGGAGAGATGCCTGGATGTCGTGGTTGGGTGGGCTCTGGCTTGGGGCAGAAGTGGTAAGTTGAGGAGTCTCGCTCATCTCTCCTGCCCAGGGAGTTTGCCCGTTGGAAGGTGAGGAACACAGCCATTGAGAGGAGAGATCTGGTCCGTCACCCAGTGCCCCTCATGCCGGAATTTCAAAGGAGCATCCGTCTACTTGGCAGGAGACCCACCACTCAGCAGTTCATCGATACCATCATCAAAAAGTACGGCACCCACCTCCTCATCTCTGCCACCTTGGGAGGTAGGTCATCAGCCACTGGGCCACAGCCCTATCATAAATTGGGGTCTGGAATGAAAGGGGTTGGGCTGCAGTTCCTGAGATCAAAACCTTCTAATGCTCTTGCTCTCTGCCGTTGGGCATCACCAAAAAGCATACATTGCCAGATAAGCCAAATTGTCTCGGTTACTGTGATCATATCTGAGCAGTTGAATCACCTCTTTGGGACAGTCTAACTTGAGAGTTTGCTAATTTTTGTGGGAATATGGTTTAACCTTAGAATGAGCTCAGTTGGTAGGAGGTGCTTACTCTGATATTGCTCAGTTCCTTTGGAAAATAGTCGAATCTGAGGAAATAATTAAATTTTAGATATGTTTTAAGGAAGGGACTCCATTTACTTAAGTCTACCTTAGGGACTGATAACTTAAGACTATCATTTTATAAATAGGATATTATTTGTGTCTCATATGGGCCTGGACTAGGTTAATAGGGAAGCAGAATAATTACTCCACTCTGATCAGCCTTATTCATCCTTCCCGCCAGGTCCAATTGACTTCTGAGGAAGTTAGAATAAGAGGAGAGGATAAAGGGAAGGAAAGAAGTGCAAAGAAAATGGGAAATGTTAGGGACTAGTGCATTTAGATGCTTATGGGTCTTGCCTGAATGAGGGATTCAATATTATGGGCTGAAATCCATTTTCTGCCACATTGACTGGATCCCCTGAACTTTGAGAAAGCCCCTTTGGTGATGGAGTGCCATGCCACCTGCTTTGAGAGGTGCTGAGTGGCATTTAGGTATGCCCCGTGCCAGCCAGAAAATGATTGATGCAATCATGGAGGCAGAATGGACTGAGTCTACTAACAAGAGGGGAGCTTCTTCAGAGAAGGGGGTCAACACTATTGACTGGGGGGGGCATGTATCCAAATAGTCTTCAGGGAGGAAGTGACCGTTTAGCCCAACAGGACCTGGCTAAGTAGTAGGAAGGTAGCAGAGCCTTCTAGACATTTCAAGGAATACCAGATTAGCAATTTAATAATATATGGGAATTTATGGGGAATGTGGATGGTGAAATTGGTTGGGCAAATTCGTTCATTCTCACATTACTATTAGCCACTATATATTCAGTATTTGTCACATAGCAGGCATTATACATTACCTCTGTCTTCAAAAACTGCAAGTCAAAGCATATTATCTCTATTCTATAGATGAGGAAGTGAGGCTCAAGAGGTAAAATAACTTGTTCCAGGTTATATAGCTAGTAAATGACAAAGTTGAGTTTTGAACCTAGGATTTTCTGTCCTCAAAACCTGCATTTTTATTTGATTTGTTTTGTTTGTTCATTTGTGTGTTTGTTGACCCAACATTAGTTATCTATTTAACCAACTCATCCACCACACACACACCCATTCCAACAACCAACCAACCAACTTGTGTTTGTTGTCTGTTGCTAGTCAAACATTGAGTTAAGTAGGGTTTTGAATGTTATATCATAAATTCTACTCTATTGTAAAGTGAAAAGGAATTCACTTCTACATTAAGTGTGGCTTTAACCTTTGAACTTCTACCTCTCATTTCACTTGGAAAAAAAAAATCATTGAAACCAATTTAATTCTCCCATTAAAAGCAATATTCTGTCTGAGTCCCTGGAAATCCCATCTAACAAAGACCTTTCTTTTGTGGTGAAATATATTTTTAATTTCTCCAAGACGAGGTGGTGAGTTATTCGCAGAGCCTTGTTCTTCTCCTGTTTTTACAGCACAACATTTTAAAATATGTAACTCTTTGGACTGAGATCTGGTTTTAGACAGCAAGGCCTAAATGTCCACTCAGCTCTCAACATGCAGGAGTGGAGAGAGAGAAGGAGAAGAGGTTTACTGATGATTAAATGCTTATGTGCCAGACGCTGTGTGAGGTTCTTCTTGCATCATCATTTCATTCATTCATATATGGCAAAATATTTCCTAAGAGCCAACTCATGCAAAAATGAGAGAAAGGGAGGTAATAAGTTGTAGTGAATAAAGATCAGGCGATGGGGTGTGGGTGCCTGGGTTCAAATCCTGTCTCCTGCTACTCACCAGCTTTCTGCCCCTTGGCACATTATCTTTAAATCTCATTTTCTTCTTTTATAAATAACTTTAATAATAGTACTTCCTTCATGGTGATTGTGAGGATTAAACAAAATGATGCATTAAAATTTGCTTACTATAATGTCTGGCAAGAACCAAAATGGTGTTACTTTTGTTATTTAGTGAGGCAAAGGAACTTGGGGACTCAGGATTGAGGCTCATTCCTGCCACTGACTAGATGGGTGGAAGACCTTAGCAAATTCACTTTCCTGTCTGGATATTGGTTTTCCCAGCTATATACAGGAGGTACAGAAAATTTAATTTGCCGTAAATTTTTTCTAAGAAGAACACTCTATTTGTTTAGAAAAGATCCTTTGATAAGCTGTTTGAAGTGTCAGGTGGGATCCCAAGGGCAGACTCAAATAACAAAAGATGATCCTTAAAGTGCCACATATGGAACAAGAAAATGAATTTGTTTGGCTCCTAATGGAGGGAAAGGGGGAAAAAAGGGAATGAGAAAGAGGACATGGATCTCTTGAGAGGACTGACAACTAAGTCATTTCCTTGGGATCCCCAAATTTTTGGCAAATTCTATTATGCTCACAAAACCCTTGGTATGAGTGGTTTTCTTACGGAAGGTGGTGCAGGGAAAAATTCTGGGTCTGGAATGACACAAGGACAGAAATTTTCCTTAATCCCTTTGGAACATATTTTGGGCCAAGAAAAGGCTTGGAGTCTGTGTGTCTGTGCAGTATGTACAATTAAGCTTATATATGTGTGTGTGTGTATATATATATATATGTGTATATATATATATATATATATATATGTCTCAGTGTATAGACAGATGCACAAATGTCTACCTATCCTTGGATGAAAATTAACCTACATGTGAACACATGTGTACACATGCATTGCACTCAGGGGTGGAAGATATACACACATGTGCATATGTGAGCTGCATATGGATGTGAATGTGTGTGTATACTATATGAATGTCTTCATATTCATGAAGGCATCTATTTTATTTGTGTGTGTGTTTGTGTGTGTCTTCATTATCTCCTATCCCACATTTTGGGAGATCTCCTCTTGGCTAAGAGGAAGGCTGAACATCACAAAAGCTCAAAAGGAAAGGGCTAGGGACATCACAGAGGCCAAAAATCCAGGTATCACCAGCCCCCCTCTAGGAACAACATTGCCTATTAACTCAAAAGGTAAAATGATCAGCTCCCACCCAATTACCCAACCCATGTGTGTCTGAGTCCCACTTTATTTCCTTCTGCTGGAAGGTGCTACAGGAAACGAGGCAGAGTCCCCTGGAGGACTGAAAGACTGAGGAAAGGCCTATGTGGGGTGAAGAAGCAATTTGCAGGAATGCTCAAATGGGAAAGCAACTCTAAATAGAACATTCTTTTAATAAACAAGAAATTAAGTCTTAATAATGCTGCACAAAGCCTATTAACCCCTCTTGATCTAATGTTTGCTTCTGCCAGTTCTCAGTCCAGAGGGAGCTGTACTTCTTTCACCTTCTATTTCACAGGCCCCTTAGAGAACCTGATCTGATGATTGAAATGTTTATTTCCTCTGCCTTATGGCTCTAACTTCTGGAATATTCACTTACTTAATCATTTACTTATCCACCCATCTATCTATAACACCTATCCGTTCAATCGTCTAGCCCCCAATCCTTCCATCTATCCATACATTCATCCATCATATGCATGACCAGTGGAGGCTTCCTAGGAAAGTTATACAAAACTCATCTCAAGACTAGGCCTGGGAAACTCAAAGAATTAAGGTGATAACTTCTCTGGTGGTGGCGGAGGGGTGATTGGTAAGGCTTTACTAGGGAAGTGATTCCTGCAGGTTCTGAAGAGTGAATAGGAGTTTGCCACGTCAAAGACAGAGGATGAGGTAGTAAGAGGAAGTGACATTTGATTTGGGCCTACAAAGCTGAAGAGGATTTCAAGAATCAGCTATTTCAGGAAGAGACAGGATGGAATTCCTAGCCCAGGAAAGAGTCTGAGGAACACCTGAGAGGTAGATTGGCAAGAGTAAATCATGGAGGCAGAGGGAAAGGTTTGGCTGGAGCACAGTGAGGGAAACAGGGCTAGAAGGTAAATATAATTATAACCCCATTTTACACATGAAGAAACAGAGAGGGTAAGTAACTTGCTTACATAGTTAATTTGAGTCCAGATAGTCTAGCTCCAGAGACTGCTTTAAACTACTATTCCAATGTGCTATACACTGTTCTAAGGATTTTACATGTATTAATTAAATATTCTTCTTAATAACCCTATAGAATAGTGCTGTTTTTCTCATAATTTTTCTGATGAATAAAGAACGGAGATTAAGAAATATCCCTTTAACTTAGTGCTAGTCATCTATGCATGCATTTCTAAGGAGAAATTTGTGGAGGAAAGTGTATACACCTGTATATTCATGTCTCTCATCTATCTATCTATCTATCTATCTATCTACCTATCTATCTATCTATCTATTCATTCCATCCATCTGTCTATTGATCTATACATCTATCTATCCATACATCCAAATCAACCTATTTAGCTAGCTAGTTTTTCTAGCTTTCTATCTATCCATCTATTGATCCATTGATCCATCCACCTAAATATCTAAGTATCTATTTATTATTTATCTATCTATTATCAATAATTTATTTACTTAACCTCCCTGTCTCCCAATATCTGACTTTCTGATCACCCCTCTCTTCTCCTTTCTCCCTCCCAGAACATGTCCTTCTAGCATACTGAGAAACATAGAGCCTGGTGCATAGTAGGTACTTATGTATTATTTATTGAATTAATGAAAAAATTGATGGATTAACTATTTACTCAATGTCTACTGTATGCCTGACACTGTACTACATGCACATAAGACAGTGGCTAATATATTCAATTTCCCTTCATAGAGCTGACAGTTTAGTTTTTCTCCTCTATATAGGGGTATAGCTTTTTTTAACCTATCTGTCTATCTCAGTCTCTAAACTCTCTGTGTCTTATGTATCTGTACCTCATATCTTATCTATCATCTATCTACTTATCCAGAAAGGGGTAGAGGGAGGAGAAGCAGATGGAAGAAAAGGGGAAGGAAGGAGTGAAGAGGAGAAAAATAAGTAGAGTAGGAACTGGATGAGGAAGAGGAGCCAGAGGAGGAGGAGTAAGGATGGGGCAGGATCATCTATGCCAAATGCACATTTTACAGAAGAGACTGAGCCTCAAAGTGAGGAGGCAAGTTGTATTGGAAGATGATGCTTGTGAGAAATATGAAGTGGATTAGTAGAGATTGGACTCAATGACTAACAGTTTTTCTATGATCCTTGTTCTAATGGAAGTTAATGCTTACGGCTGTCTTTGGACTGTTTCTCCTTAATTATGCCCTTGATTTTCAGAGGTGGGAGGAAATTACATGAAGGTTCAAGACTTTTCCAACATCCACCCCTGGAGCCTCTCCCCAACAGAAAAAAACAAACAAACAAACAAAAACATTTGACAGGCTATCTGAGCCTTGTTCCTTTCCCACACAGGGGAAGAGGCCTTGACCATGTACATGGACAAAAGTCGCCTTGACAGGAAGTCAGGGAATGCCACTCAAAGTGTTGAAGCTCTGCACCAGCTTGCCTCATCGTACTTTGTTGACCGCGATGGCACCATGAGGAGGCTCCATGAGATCCAGATATCAACTGGAGCAATCAAGGTACTGTTTGATGGTAATTTGGGGTGGCATGTCTTCAAGACGACAGCAGCGGGAGGCAGGGGTTCTGAGAGCGGTTGGACAAAACCGCTGACTGCGTACCTCTGTACCCTGAGACCCACTCTGACTCATGTTACCAGGTGCCTATAAAGGCACTAACATCATTAGGGTGACCAGATGCCCTGATTTCCTGGGACAGCCCTGGCTGTGGTCCTGGCTATTCTTATTCACTTTTAAAGTTCTCCTGTTTGGAAGAGTATCAGGATCTACTTCTAGGTGTGTAAACTGAGGCTGCAAATGAGCAAATGCCTTTCAAGGTCACAGAGATAGCAAGAATCAGATTTCTAACACAAACTTGGCCTCTGACTCCGAGGACAATAATTTTCAAACACCCATGTTTTTCATTCCCCTCCACCTTCATTTCACAGATAGATAAACTAAGACCAAGGGTTAAAGCCTCTTTCTCAGGGTTAACGCAGCTGAGGAGTACCTTAACCGAGACTACAACTCAACTTTCTAGACCAAATTGTGTCTGTGAAAGCCCAGATAATAAATATGTTAATCTTTGTGGACTGCCTGGTTTCTGTTGCCACAACTCAGCTCTGCCATTGTAGCACGAAAGAAATCATACCCAATATATAAACAAATGGCATCTATGTGTTCCAGTAAAACTTTGTTTACAAAAACAGGTGGTCTATAGTTTGCTGACCCAGGCTGGTCTAGACCAGCGCTTTCTGTTGAGCCTTCCATGATGATGGAAATGCTCTTTATCTGTTCCAGCCAAGAGAGCTGTTACTAGTCCCGTGCAATGGCTGAGCACTTGAAATGTAGCTACTTAGCAACTAAAAGTGTAATTTCATTTAATTTTAATCAATTCAAATTTAAATAGCCTCATGTGGCTAGTGACCCTATTGGATAGAACAGCTTTAAAAAAATTAAGAAACAGATTCCATTGTAAATACAATCAATTCAGAGATTACCTCTACAAAGAAAATGTGGGAAGACATTTTTAATATAAAGGATTAGTTCTTCTGAGGGTTTCAATGCAGATTTTTGCATCTCAAATTTTTTAAAACCAGATTAGCTTTGCATTTTACTTCACAGTCATCACTCTAATTTCTTGTGAATAAAATTCAAACCTAACCTCCTTACATTTAGGCTTTCAAATATATCTCCAGGGAAAAGAAGGGGGTGGGGTGGAGAGGGAAGGAGAGTCAAGCAGAAATTGACCAAGGGAAGAGAAAATTGTGGGCGGAAGAGAGCTCCTGAGGAAGGAGGGAGTAAAAAGAGAAATAAATCAGATAGACAAACAAAGGGCCAGCTTATCCGAGAAGAATCACCTATATTGGGGGGATTATGTTGTTAGGGAACTCGGCACAGAGAGAAGAATCTTTATGAAGCCATCAGAGTCAGAGTACTGCAAAGGCCTGCTTTTCATTATCACAAAATGGTTCTTTTCCCCCCTGGATGGGATGTGGAATTGAGATATCGAAGCTCTGACAGAAGATAATCCTCTTTTGTGCATCCTGGAAGTGCAGCCTCCTCCTTAGGAGGAATTTCTTAGAGAAATTGAACAGAAGCCACTCAAGAAGCCATTCTCAGAAAAGCACCATAGCACTGCCTTTCGCACGCAATCTGAGACTTGAGGTTTTCTTGCTGTTTCTTGACACTACCTCAAGACCCAGCTGGCCTGACTGTCTTACTGACAGTTTTGTCTCAGGCCAGCAGCTGACCAAGACGGAGCTGTTTTATCCATGATTTTCTTTTCCCATCGTTAGCAAAATGAATTGGCCATTTTTGACTCTTGCTCAATCATATGCATATTATTATTCTGTACAAAGGAGAATGTATGATTGAAAAATTATCCCCCATTTATTATCTGTTTCCTAAATGCTAAACATTTCAAAAATAGGATTTCTTTACCCACTGAGGTAGGTAAGAGCATTACTAACATTTTATAGATGGGGAGGTTATGGTTTAGAGAGGGAAAGTCACTCTTTCTGGGTTTCAGAGCTGGAAAAGGGCAGAGCTGGCATTTGAAAGTATGTTTGGCTGTTTCCCATGCCATCATTGCCTATAGTAATGGAGGCTGTGTCTGTATAATAGGGTGAAAGCCTCAAAATAACCCCACAAATGATTGTGTTAAATAATGGGATGTGAAGGCTAAAAGGGATGAATAGAACTTATTTCATATTAAACAATTCATATTTTAAGTTTATCCCTTTTAATAGCTATTCCTCTGTTGTCCACCATCTCAAGTCTTCTAAGACAAGGTTTTGGAAATATACCACCATGAGATTGTAGTATTTTGTCCTTGTGGTAGCACTCACTGAGCTAGTTGCTGAAACTCCTTTTGGAAAATGGGAATAAAATGCGTATGGACTCATTATCATTTATTAAGACTCTTTGTACTAAGATGCTTGTTATTGAAATATGTGCCATGTGCCAGGCACTTAAAACTATCATGTCTGGTTTTCACAGCATCCCTATAAGGAATTCACTAGCTTTAGTTTGCAGATGCTTAGAGAACTTCCTTAGGTCCCACAGCAAATGAGTGGGCCAACCAAGACTTAACCCCCAATTTCCCAATTTCAAAACCCATGCTTTTGAAATGTGCTATAGTGCTTCAACTTATTATTTCACATGATACTTAAAACGACCTTGTGAAATGAGACTAGAGTTCGAACCTGAGCAGTTTAGTTCCAGTCTGTATGTTTGACCACTCTGCAGTCCTGTCTGGACATCCCCATGTTGGTGAAGGCCAAGTTCAGTCCCTGGCACAAGCAAGGCATTCAGGAAGCGGCCGTTGGCTCAGGACAGAAGACTCACTCAGTTGGCTTTGTTCTGCTGGCAGCTGACTCCACAGAGTCTGTCCCAGATGAGGACACCTGTCTCACACCTTTCTCACTTGATGTCCACTCCAGGTCACAGAGACGCGCACTGGGCCTCTGGGCTGTAACAGCTATGACAATCTGGACTCTGTGAGTTCCATCCTTCTGCAAAGCACGGAGAGCAAATTGCACCTTCAAGGTAGGAAGCAGGTGGAAATGGTGGGGTCAGGCTGGGGGAGACAGTGGGGAGGGGGGAAGGAACATGTTGGGACAGAAGAGAGAGAGATTCAGGAGAGGAGCAAGAAGGATGATGTGGAGTGAGAATGAAGAAGATGAAAAACAGAAAAAACAAAGAAAACTATGGGTATGGAAATTAAGCCAGTTAGGATATTATGCATCTATTAGTCAGCCAAAGGGCTGCTGATACAAAATACCAGAAATCTGTTGGCTTTTATAAAGGGTATTTATTTGGGGTAAAAGCTTACAGTTACCAGGCCATAAAGCATAAATTACTTCCTTCACCAAAGTCTATTGCCATGTTTTGGGGCAAGATGGCTGCTGACGTCTGCCAAGAGTTCAGGCTTCTTGGGTTCCTCTCTTCCTGGGGCTCTGTTTCTCTCTGGGCTCAGCTGCTGTGCTCTCTCCACAGGGCCAGCTGTAGACTATCAGACAATAGTCTCTCCCTGGGGCTTCTGCCGTGTCTAAGGAGCCAACTCTATTCCTCTGTGGTCTTCTCCTGTGTGTTCACTTCCTGGGCTCCAGCTCAAAACTCCCAACTCTGTCCTTTGCCATGTCTTTTCTCTGTGAGTTCCCACCCACCAAGGGATGGGGACTCAATGACTTACTGATATGGCCCAATCAAAGTCCTTATCATAATTTAATCAATTAAAAGTGATACCTCTGACAGACCAGTTCACAAACATATTCCAATAACTATTTTTGGAATTCATAAACAATGCCAAACTGCTACAATGCATTTTTAAAACTTTTTTTTTATTGAACATGTATGAACATTCTAAAATTTACTGAGGTGATGACAGCACAACTCTGTGATGAAAATGAGAGCTACTGAGTGGACATTTTGAATGGATTGTACAAAGCATGAGACTGTATAACACAGTGAATCCTGTGGTAGAAGATAGGCCAAAACAAATAGGAAAACATTCTCTCATGAACTATAACAAGTATATAATACTAATACAGGGTGTTAACAACCAGATGGGTTGGGGGAAAAATACACTAAATGTAAGATATTGGCTGTAGTTAGTAGTAATATTTTGATGATGCTCTTTCATAGTTTGTAACAATTGTTTCACAACAATGCAAGATATGATGTATTTTTACAAAAAAATTGACATATACAGTATATTAAATCCATGGTTATTAATTATTTTCTCCAGCAGAAAATATTAAGTACTTTTTCCAACAGAAGTGTAAGCTTTACCTGATTATTTTGATGAAAATGTCTAAACAGTGTTATTTATAGTTGCCCCAGTCATAATATATATTAAAGTTTCATATTATCTGACTTTTCTACATTATTATTTTTTTATTTTCAATGTGTTTTGGCAGGTGTTATTTGAATTCTGAGAAATATAGGGCATTTTGTAGAATTTTTGGTGCAATGTCATCTCCCTTTCTCCTTATTTGCTAATAATCTGTGGTCTTAAACATACATATACATATACATATACATATACATATACATATACATATACTTATACATATACATATACTCATATAGGTATGTGTGGCTTTTAGCAGAGTTGACAAGTGACAAAATTCAGTGCTTCCTGGGCTATTCAAACAGACAGTCCTAGATACTTCTAGTCAGAATGCAACCATTATAAGGATGAATTTGTTACTATTTATTCAGCAAATATTTACTCGATGTCTATTAAATGTCAGGTCCATATTAGGTGCTCCATATGTGCTCGTGACCATAAAGAAAATATATCCACTATAACAGTAATTTCACCCTTATTATTATGTCATCAATAAAAAGAGAGGAGGTTGCAGGGGAGAAATGATAAGGCTTTAAGGACAGATCAAGTTGTTCATAAAAGGATAATTTATAAGAGCAAAAAACAAAAATTTCAATTTTCCAAAGGCTGAGACTAGGTGAATTATGGTGCACCCATACTGCATAATACTAGTTAGATACTGAAGTGTTGTTTATAAAAAAATTCCAATAATATGTGAAAGTGGTTTGATATAATGTTAGTTAAAAGTGGAAGATTTCCAAATGAAGGCATGGCATTTTCTTAACGATGTAAAGAAATGATTAAAAAATAATGTTGCAAGGATATTGAAAGAGTACCTCTGGAAGGTTATGTTATAGATGATCTATTTTAGGCTTTCAGTTTCTTTTCTAACTTTTCTACAGTGATCATGTATTAACTTTATAGTCAGGAAAAAATGACATGCATTAACTTTGAGCAAACTAAAAATGTGACCTTCTCGAAAGGTATATGATAAAGGTGATTCCGAATGCCAGTGGGAGGAAAGTTGCGCTGAGATTGGCAGGCAGAGCTAAGCAGAGCCTAATATGACTTTTATATTTCTAGTTCCTTGGCAACTCTTTGATTTATGCTCCTGTTATAGAAGATGGCTGGGAAATGGTATGAGAAGAGCTTGGTAGTGTCACTTGAGAGCAAGAATGAAAAGCTCTCAGGAAAATTCAAACCAAGAAAGCGGTACAATGTTAAAACAAAACACAACAAAACAAAATCTCAAATACATGAAGAATAACCCCACCCTCTTTAGGAGAGAAAAAAGTGTACAGATGGGTTTGGGAATGCATGGGAAAAAAAAAAA
>JAQZBX010030202.1:0-26926 GCA_029593785.1 Cabassous unicinctus | reverse complement strand
ATAAACAATAAGTGTATACCAATAGTTGTGAACTTACAAAACAAACATACATAACATCATATAGGGCTCTCATACCTCACCCTACCACCAATACCTTGCATTGTTGTTAAACTTTGTTTTTCTTTCTTTCTTTTTTAATTTTTATTTTTTTAATTAATTAATTTTTTTTTTCTTTTTTTCTTCAAACCCTTGTGTCGAGGGCTGACTTTCAATAGATCGCAGTGAGGGAGCTTGCTCTGCTACATATGAAACCCAGACCCAGAGTTAAACATTTTTAACTAATGATTAAAGAGCATCCTCAAAATATTACTATTAACCAAAGTATTTTCCCCCAACCCATCCTATTATTATTATTGATTTTATATCATTTATTCATGGACATACATAAACAATAAGTATATAGTAAAAGTTGTGAACTTACAAAGCAAACATTCATAACATCATACAGGGGTCCCATACATCAACCCTCCACCAACACTTTGCATTGTCGTGAGATATTTGTTACAAATTATGAAAGAATATTGTCAAAATCTTACTACTAATTACAGTCCTTATCTTACATTTGGTGTATTTTTCCCCCAACCTACCCTATTATTATTTTTTAAATATATTTTTATGACAGAAGTTGTAAACTTACAAATCATGCACATGTGCAGAATTCCCAAACACCCCTCTATCAACACACCTCACCGTGGTGGAACATTTGTTACAGATTATGAGCTAATATCATCCGATTATTACCAGGTCCACAGCATATACTTGGCACACACTTTCCACACTCCCCCATTATCAACACAGTACATCTTTGGCATAGATGCAAGAATATTACATTATTACTGTTAACCACAGTCCATAGGTCACTCCAGTTGTATTTTTCCCATGCTTCTCCACATTCCCACCATCCTGCAATAGTGATGTACATCTGCTCTAGCTCACAAAGGACACCAGAGTGTCTTCTAAACAGCACAGGATTGCACATAGGGGAAGGGTCCAGACTGGCAATTCTGAGCAGCAATTCTACTTTTTTTTTGTTTTGTTTTGTTTTCCCTTTGATTCAGTATTTGTGGAGTTTTTCTCCAGTCTCTATTGTCCTCCAGAGTTATAAGCACATTGAATCCACCCTTTTATTTAGCTGTCTCTAAGGGAAATATTCCTGGGGATGTTTTATCACCCCTGTCACTCCTTTGAACATCTTTTTGTGTGCTTATTTGCCATCTGTATATCTTATTTGGTGATAAGTCTGTTCATATCCTCTGCCCACCTTTTTATTGTGTTTTTTTGTTTTCTTATTACTGATGTCTGAGACTTTTTAATATTCTTCTGGATACAAGTCATTTCTCAGATACATAATTTGCAAATATTTTCTCCCAGTGTGTGGCTTATCTTTTCATCCTTTTAATAGTGTCTTTTGGAGAACAGAGTTCTTAATTTTTATGAAATCCAATTTATCAATTTGTTCTTTTATGGACTGGACATTTGGTGTTGTAGCTAAGCAATCTTTGCCTAGTCCAAGATCACAAAGCTTTTCTCTTATTTTTCTCTTCTACTGGTTTTATAATTTTAGGTTTTTTGGACTCCATTTCGAGTTCATTTTTGTATATGGTGAGAAGTAGAGAGCCAAAATGTTGTTATTGTTGATTTGTTTTTTGTGGATATGGATATACAAATGTTTAGTAGAATTCACCAGTGAACTCATCTGGGACTGTAGTTTACTTTGTGGGAATGTTTAAATACAAATGTAATTACTTTAATAAATATAGGGCTATTTACATGATCTGCTTCTTCTTTCATGACCTATGCTAACGTGTGTCTTTTAAGTAATTTGTCCATTTCATCTAAGAGGTTAAATTTACTGGCATAATCTTATTTAAAATAGTTCCTTATTACCCTTTCAATATCATAGAAACTCAAATGATAGTCTCTGTCTCATTCCTGATATTGTCAATTTGTTTCATCTCTCTTTGTATCTTGTTCAGTCTGTCCAGAGGTGCATCAATTGATTTCAAAGAACTGGTTTTTGAATAATAATTTTCCCATTATTTTTCTGTTTTCTACTTCATTGGTTTTAGCTCTTTATTATTTAACTTCTTTTGCTTACTTTGAATTTAATTTGCTCTTCTTATTTTAGTTCCTTAATATGGTCATTGATTTGAGACTTTCTTCTTTTCTAATACAGGCATTTAATGCTATAAATTTCCCTCTAAGTGCTCCCTTAGAGGCATCTCTCAAATTTTTATATCTCGTGTTTTCCTTTTACTCATTTCAAAATAATTTCTGATTTTCCATTTGATTTCTTCTTTGATCCATGGCTTACTTAGAAATGTGTTATTTAGATTCCAAATATTTGAGGGGATTTTCCAGATATCTATCTTTCTGTTATTGAGCTCTACTTTAATTTTATCATGGTTAGAGAACATAACTTGCATGGTTTTAATCTTTTCAAGACTTGTTTATTAGCTCAAAATATGATCTATCTTGGTAAATATTCATGTGCATTAAAAAAAGAATGTGTATTCTGCTATTTTTAGGTGGAATATCCTATGAATATCAATTAGGTTAGGTTTGTCAATAGTGTTGTTAAAGTCTTCTATATCCTTATTGATTTTCTATCCACTTGTTCTTTCAATTAGTGAGAGAGGAGTATGGAAATCTCCAAGATAATTGTGGATTTGTCTATTTTTCCTTGCAGTTCTACCAGTTTTTACTTCCTATAGCTGATATTCGGTTAATAGATATATAAACACTTAGGATTGTTATGTACTTTTGATGAATTGACTCCTTTATCATCTTGAAATTCCCTTCTTTATCCTTGGTAATATTCTGTACTCAGAAATCTACTTTGTCTAATATTAACACAGCCACTCAAGGTTTCTTTTGATTAGAGTTAGTGTGGTATAGCTTTCTTCAGCTTTTTACTTTTAATATTCCTGTGTCTTGTATGTAGAATATGTCTTTTGTAGGCAAAATATAGTTGGATCTTGCTTTTTTATCCAATCTGACATTCTCTGCCTTTTAAACGGGATGTTTAGACCGTTTACATTTAATTTGATCACTAATATGGTTGGGTTTAAATATACCACTTATTAATTGTTTTCTATTTTTCCTATCTGTTTTTTCCCCATTTTTCATCTTTTCCTGCCTTCCTCTGAATTAATTGAGTAACTGTATGATTGCATTTTATCTTCTCTGATGCCTTATTAGCTATAATCTTTTGTTTCAATTTTTAGTGTTGCTTTAAGAATTGCAGATACACCTTTCACTTATCATTATGTACCTTCAAATGATATTATACCACTTCATGTGTAGTATAAGAACCTTACAAGAGTATACTTTCATTTCTTCTCTCATGACATTTGGGCTACAGCTGCATACTTTTCTTCTATATGTATTATAAACTTGATAATACATTTTTATTATTTTTGCTTTAACAGTCAATTCTCTTTTAAAGATATTTTAAATAATGATAAAAACATCTTTTTATTTATCCATATAATTATCATTTATGGCACTTTTCATTTCTTTGTGTAGATCTTGATTTCCCTCTGTCATCATTTTCCTTCTGCCTAGAGGAATTTCTTTAACATTTCTTGTATTGCCGGTCTGTTTGTGATGAATCCTTTCAACCTTGCCTATCTATGAAAAAAATCTTTGTTTCATCTTCACTTTTTTTTAAAAAAAGATTTATTTATTTATTTATTTATTTATCCCCCCCCACCTTGCTGCTTGTGCTTGCTGTGTCCATTCGCTGTGTGTTTCTTCTGTGTCTGCTTATCTCCCCCTTGCTGTGAGGTCTTGCTGCATCAGCCCACCACGCCGCGCGGGCCGGCCTGCCCTCACAAGGAGGCCCCGGGAAGCGAACCCGGGGCCTCCCATATGGTAAACGGGAGCTCTATTGATTGAGCCACACCCGCTTCCCATCATCTTCACTTTTAATAATATTTTTTACCAGGTAAAAAAATTTAAGTTGATAGTTTTTGTCTTTTAATGCTTTAGAAATATCGATCCACTGTTTTCTGGCTTGCATTGAGAAGTCTGTTATAATTCTTACCTTTGTTCTTTTGTTGTTAATGTGTCCATTTTGTCTATCTCTTTAAGAGTTTTCTTTACAATGGATTTAAACAACTGGATTGAGATGTGCCCTGGTGTAGTTTTTTTTTAACAAATCAATTTTATTAATACATATTAATAAAGCATAAATCTATCCAAAGTGTACAATCAATGGTATTTGGTATAATCACATATTCATGAATTCATCACTTCAGTTATTCTTAGAGTACTTTCATTATTCCAATACTACTACTACTAATAATAATAAACAAAAAACAAACTAAACTCATCACCTTTCAATCTCTCTATGCTTCCCCTGCCATACATAGCTGCGATCCTGTTTCTTTTTCTCTAGTGTATTTGTATTTATATTTTGTAAAAACAGTCTTGTATATGCAATATCACCCATATTCATGTTTTACATGAGGTTTTACTATCTTATACAGTACAATGCTACAGTTTTTAGCTTTCTTTCTAGTAATACACATGACCTTAGACTTTCCCTTTCAACCATTGTCATACCCATACAAAAGCACTGCTAGTTACAAACACCATGATATATTTTAACAATTTCTATTCATTTCCAAAGATTTACAAACAACCATTTTACCAATTCTGCACAGATTAACCCTCAGTTTTCCATTCTCTACCCTCCTTCTATTTTCTGGTGACCTATATTCTAATAATTAATTCCATGAGTTTATACATTATATTTAGTTCATAATAATGCAATCATACAGTATTTGTCCTTTTGTGTCTGGCTTGCTTCACTCAACATAATGCCCTCCAGGTTTATCTGTGTTGTTCTATGCTTCATGACTTCATTTCTTACCACTGTATAATATTCCATCATGTGTATACACCACAATTTATTTATCCAGTCAGCAATTGATGGACACCTGGTTGTTTCCAACTTTTGGCAATCATGAATAATGCCGCTATGAACATTGGTGTGCTGATGTCTGTTCATGTCTCTGCTCTCAGTTATTCTTTTTTTTTAAAGATTTATTTATTTACTTGATCCATTTTAAACCCCCCCTTCCCCATTTGCTGTTTTGTGTCCATTCGCTGGGCAATTCTCTGTGTCTGTTTCATCTCTTCTCCTCCTCCTCCTCCAGTCTTTACCAGGATTCGATCCTGGAGACCTCCGATGTAGGAGAGAGGTGTTCTGCCATCTGCGCCACCTTGGCTCCTGGTTTTCGGAGCTTTCGGAGCATCTCGTCTTGTCTCTCTCCTTTTACGTCATCATCTTGCTGCATGGCTCCTGGGGCCTGGCGGCTCACTGGCACACAGAGCCTGGCAGCCCATGCGCCTTCTATATATATATATTTTTTTTTATTTTACTGGGAGATCCAGGGGATCGAACCCAGGTCCCTCCATATGGCAGACAGACGCCCAACCATTTGAGCCACATCCGCCCCCCTCAGTTATTCTGGTATACCTAGTGATGGTATTGCTGGGTCACATGGCAAGTCTATATTCAACTTCCTTGGGAACTGCTAAGCAGTCCTCCACAATGGCTGTACCATTCTACATTCCCACCAACAGTGAATAAGCATTCCTATCTCTCCACATCCTCTCCAACATTTACAGTTTTCCATCTTTTAAATAGCACCCAGTCTAATAGGTGTGAAATGATATCTCATTGTAGTTCTGATTTGCATTTCCCTGATTGCTAGCGATGTTGAACATTTTTTCATGTGTTTCTTTGCCATTTGTATTTCTTCTTTGGACAATTGTCTTTTCAAGTCTTTTGCCCATTTTTTAATTGGGTAGTTTATCTTTTTATTGTTGAGTTCTATGATCTCCTTATATATCAGGGATATTAAACCCTTATTGGATATGTAATTGCCAAATATTTTCTCCCATTGAGTCAGCTGCCTTTTCACCCTTTTGACAAAGTCTTTTGAGGTGCAAAAGTATAAATCCCCCCCCACCCCATGGCTTCCTCATCTGTTTGCTCATTGTTTTTGCTCGTTGTTTGCACTTGTTGTCCGCTTATTGTCCTTTGCTCATTGTCTTGCTTGTTGTTGTTTTTTTTGCTCGTTGTCTGTTTTGTTTTGTTTTTTCTTCAGGAGGCACCAGGAATGGAACCTGGGACCTCCCATGTGGGAGGTAGGTGCTTTAACTGCTTGAGCCACATCTGCTCCCTGCTCATTTTGTTGTTTTTGCTTGTTGTCTGCTTGTTGTTTTTGCTTGATGTCTGCTTGTTATCTGCTCATTGTTTGTTTGTCTTCTTTAGGAGGCACCAGGAACTGAACTCAGGACCTCCCATTTGGGAGATGGGCTATCAACTGCTTGAGCCACATCTGCTCCCCAAAAGTGTTTAATTTTGAGGAGGTCCCATTTATCTATTTTTCCTTTTGTTGCTTGTGCTTTGGGTGTAAGCTTTAAGAAACTATTGCCTACCACAAGATCTTGAAGATGTTTTTCTACATTTTCTTCTAGGAGTTTTATGGTTGTTGTTTTTATATTTAGGTCCTTGATCCATTTTGAGTTAATTTTTATATAAGGTGTGAGATAGGGGTCTTCCTTCTTTCTTTTGGATATGGATATCCAGTTCTCCCAGCTCCATTTGTTGAATGGTATGTTCTGGCCCAGCTGGGAGGGCTTGATCGCCTTGTCAAAAATCACTTGACTGTAGATGTGAGGGTCTATTTCTGGGTTCTTGATTCGGTTTCATTGGTCAATCTTATGTCCTTATGCCAATACCATGCTGTTTTTACCACTGTAGCTAAGTATTATGCTTTAAAGTCAGAAAGTGAGAGTCCTCCAACTTTGTTCTTTTTAAAGAACTTTTTTGGCTGTTTGAGGCCTCTTACCCTTCCAAATAAGTTTGCTAATTGGTTTTTCCACTTCTGAAAAAAAAGGTTGTTGGGATTTTTATTGGGATTACATTGAATCTGTAAATCAGTTTGGGTAGAATTGACATCTTAACGATATTTAGTCTTCCAATCCATGAACATAGAATGTCCTTCCATTTATTTACGCCGCCTTTGGTTTCTTTTAGCAATGTTTTGTAGTTTTCTGAATACAGGTCCTTTATGAACTTGGTTAAGTTCATTCCTAAATATTTGTTTTAGTTGCTATTATAAATAGAATTTTTTTTTCTGATTTCCTCCTCATATTGCACATCAGTAATGTATAGAAATGCTATTGCTTTTGCATATTAATCTTGTATCCTGACACTTTGCTGAACTTATTTATTAGTTCTGGTAGCTTTGTTGTGGATTTTTCAGGAGAGTCTAGATATAGGATCATATCATCAGTGAATAGTGAAAGCTTTACTTCTTCCTTTCCTATTTGAGTGCCTTTTATTACTTTATCTAGCCTAATTGCTCTACCTAGAACCTCTAGCACAATATTGAATAACAATGGTGACAGTGGGCATTCTTGTCTTGTTTCTGATCTCAGTGGGAAAGCATTCGGTCTTTCACCATTGAGTACAATGCTAGCTGTAAGTTTTTCATATATGCACTTTCCTTGGTGTAGTTTTGTTCATATTTCTTGTGCTTAGGGCTTATTGCACTTCTTAGATCTGTGGATTTATAGTTTTCATCAGTTTTTTCTTTTTTAATTTAAGTCATTATTTCTTCAAATATTTTTTCTTTAACTTCCCCCCACCCCAGTACCTGTCCTCAAAAATTCCAGTTATATGACTAATAAATAGTTTATTTGAAGTTGTCCCACAGCTCACTGATACCGTGTGTTTGCTTTTCTTTTTTCAGTCTTTTTCTCTCTGTTTTTAATTTTGGATAGTTTCTATTGCCATATTTTCAGATTCTCTAAACTTTTCTTCTTCATTGTCTAATCTGCTTTTTATCCCATTCAGTGTACTTTTCATCTTAGATATTGTAGTTTTCATCTCTAGAAGTTTAATTGGTTATTTTTTTATCATTCATCTCTGTACTTAACACCTTTCCTTTAGGTTCTTGAGCATAGGGAATATGTTATAATAACTCTTTAAATGTACTTGTCTTCCAATTCTATCATCTGTTTGCTTTCTAAATTGATTTTGATGGGTTGATTTTTCTCCTCACTGTGGGTCATATTTTCCTGATTATTTGCATGCCTGGTATTTTTTCTTGGGTGACAGACACTGTGTAATTTATGTGGTTTGTTGCTTCAAATTTTTTGCATTCCTGTAAATATTTTGAAGTTAAGTGACATGAAAACAGTTTGATATTTTCAGATATTGCACTTAAGACTTTTTTTAAGGCAGAATCTGAGCAGCATTAAATTTAGGGCATTTTTTCTCCATTACTTATTCTGGATCCTTCTGAATACTCTCCATGATGTCCCATAAATTATGAGGTTTTCCACACCAGCTTGTGAGAATAAGAGCCTCAGAAAAAGATATTTGAGAAACCATTGAAAAGCTCATTCTGCTAATATAGAATTTTTATAAAATATGGGTACCATCTAGACATTTTATGTAACAATGGTTTTGGTTGTGTGCAAACAAAAATTGGACTTTTTCTTCCATTTTTTAGTGCATATGGTTCTTTCCCATTTTGACTTATGTACACTGTCTTCTATAAGAAGAAATGAGCTTCCTGGAGGCAGGAAGGGACTGTGCTTTCTCTAGGTCAGGTTTCTTCCCAGGATTCTCTGTGACCTTTGTATCTGTACCAACTGTATTGAAATCATAGTTGAATGCTGGACACATCCCTTTATAGTCGGCCCTATTTATTGTTGTTATCAAACTTGTTGGTCAGAAAATACTTAGTGCCTAAAATGCTTTCACCAAATCCTAGACTCTCCTACTTGTCTGTGACCGATCAGCAGGGAATGCATTCATTTAAGTGGTTTAGGATCTCCTTTACCTCTGCCAATACTTCTGTTCAGTAGTTTTATTGGCATTTTGGGTAACATAAATCTTTTTTGTGTGGAACTATGTTTTGGGTTGAATTGTGTCTCCCCAAAAGATATAATGAATTCCTAACCCCTGGTACTGTGAATGTGACCTTATTTGGAAATAGGGTCATTGAAACAGAATTAGGTAAATTAAAAATGGGCGCTGTCCTGATTTTGTGATAATCAGGGTAGGCTAAACATTCGCTATATTAGAAATCATGCATGTGTCCCCAAACCTAGTTTTTCTCCCTAGGTCTGGCTTCTAGAATGCTGGTGATAAACTAAGCCTGATTTATTATATGACCATCCTGTATGGGAAAAGACTGTAACTTCTGGTATCTTTGGTCAACCTTAAGAGATATAGCAGGAGCATGGATGTGGCTCAGGTGGTTGGGCTTCTGTCTCCCATATGGAGGGACCTGGGTTCATTCCCCGGGACCTCCCAGTAAAAATTTAAAAAAAGAAAAATATAGAAGGTGCATGGGCCACTAGGCCCCGCAAGTGGGTGCACCGTCAGGCCCTGTCTGCGGGTGCGTTGCCAGGCCCCGCAAGCGGGTGAGCCGCTAGGCCCCGTCCATGGGTGTGCCATCAGGCCCCGTCTGTGGGTGTACCATCAGGCACCGTGCATGGGTGCGCCACCAGGCCCTGTGAGCAGGTGAGCCGCAAGGCCCTGCGAGCCATGCAGCAAAATGATGACATGACAGGAGAGTGACACAAGGGAGAACCAAGACGAGACACACCGAAAAACCAGGAACTAAGGTGGCACAGGCAGTAGGACGCCTCTCTCCCACATCAGAGATTCCGAGGATCGAATCCTAGTGAAGACAGGAGGAGAAGGAAGAGAAGAGAGGCAGGAAAGAGACACAGAGAGTTGCCCAGTGAATGGACACAGAAACAGCAAAAACGGGGTGGGGGGTAGGTAAAAATGGATAAACGTAAATAAATAAATAAATAAATCCTTAAAAAAAATGTATAGGGGAGGAAGATACGAACTAGAGTTAGTAGTAATACTTTGACGATGCTCTTTCATGATTTGGTAACAGATGTTTCACAACAATGCAGGGTGTTTGGGGGGAGGAGGGTGATGTGTGGGAGCCCTGTATGATGTTATGCATGTTTGTTTTGTAAGGTCACGATGTTTACTGAACCCTTATAGTTTATGTATGTTCATGTATGAATGATATACTTCAATAAATTGTTTTTAAAAATGGGTCATACTAGAGTAGAGTGGGACTTAATCCATTTTTAAGGACTGGTGTCCTTAAAAGATGAGAACATTTGGATACAGACAGACACAGGGAGAGATGTCCATGTGACAGTGGGGGCAGAGATTGAGTTACGCAGTAAGTCAAGGAACGCCAAGGATTTCCAGCCACCACCAGAGCCAGGAAAGAGGAATGGAACAGATTCTTGCCTACAGACTTCAGAGGGAGCCTGGTGCTGCTGGCATATTGCATTATAAGACAATAATTTCTCTTGTTTTAAGCCATCCAGTCTGTGGTACTTTGTTATGGCAGCCCTAGAAAACTAAGACAGGCTATGTGGTGACCTGCAGGACTCTTAGTATCTCTCGCCTCCCAGGCATTAACTGCCAGTAGCAGCCCTCATCATTCTTACAGACAGAAAAGCCCCCACGTATTTCTAAATGCCACTAGCAGCAATACCACTCCTACTCCCGTTGATCATCACCCACATTATGAGGCTTTTCATCTTAAAAGGATTGATAGTGTGCCAAACAATTCTTAAATGTTCCTGCCCTGACTTTGGAGTGGTGTGTGTGTGTGTGTGTGTGTGTAAGCAGGGAATGGGGAAGAGTCACAAGCTTCTCTCAGTGAGTTTTGTGGAAAAATCCCAAAAAGAAAAATAATGATATGCTAAATAGTTGTGACTTAGTGTAGAAGAAGCAGTAATAACTTATCACAGAGTAGCCCCCCCATGTCTGGAATGCTTTACTTATAGAAACAATCCTCCTGGGGAGGCAAAGAGCCAATTCATCTCATATCAGCACCTTTAGGAATCTCAATTTTATTGATACATATTAATAAAGCAAACAATTCATCCAAAGTGTACAATCAATGGTGTTTGGTATAATCACATAGTTGTGCATTCATCACTTCAATCATTATTAGAGCATTTTTATTATTTCAATAATAATCATCCATTAATTTTTTAGGAAGGAAAGTAGTGGTTTTAGAGATGAGAAATACATTCAAAGACAGGAACAAATTAGTGTATCTTGTTCGGTATTTAGTAGAACACGGTTTTACTTTCCCTTTTCTGGAATCTAGCAAAATAAAGCTACCACTTTCCTAGGCACCAGCTTATACTAAATTTTGAATAATTAAAGGGGGTATTTGATGTTGCAACTGAAGGTAGAAGCAGAGATCACTTCATATGAAAAGACACATGATGAAAGGGGTGGCATGTTAGTACACAAGGTTTGATTGTTTTATAACTGCTCCATCTGCAGGATCCAAATCCCATCCAACATAAATTGGAACCTGCAGGATCCAAAGCTCATGCAACAGAATCAAACTTTATGGAATCACATGTCTTAAATCATGTAGTAGTAGCTGAAGTAATAAGACCAGCAGTAGAAGGCTCAAATGTGGTAAAGAGGGTATCCAAAGAGAGAGAAACTGTTTCCAGTGGCTGTGACAGGATCTGTGTCTGTTAGTCCATCTACCAAGGAGTTGGAGAGGGCACACTAAACAGAATAGAGGAGCCATTCCTCAATCACCATCTCACCTAGGGCTCTGTAAGTGCTAGAAGGCATGATTGGATCCTGACATAGAGACCTGTTTTCACATCCATCTTGGCTATGTCCAGTGAGTTTAGATGGCTGACATTGTTTAGAAAGAGCAGTATTGTAGTAGAACAAGAACTCTAGCCTGTGTCTTTCTGCTTCCTCTATGCTACATTGTCTTCACCCCTACCTCCACTCTCCCAAGACTGAATATAGTTTAGGTCACAGTACAGAAAATACTCGTGGGGTGAGGCAAAGACCTGGGAAATAGGAAATATCCAATTTGTCATCATGACTATATAATAAGTTCAAACCAAAGTGCTTTGGCTTTTTGTCTGATATCTGTAGGGCCAGACAGTCCATGAGTAGGACCATTCAAAGAGCAATGTGTCCTCAAGAATCAGAAGGAAGGTATCATACTTTGTTCTGGTGTTTGAGGTCAGCACACAGAGCAGCAAGGGGACCAACATGATGAATACTCTGAATCAGACACAATTTGGAGGAGGTGATATAATACTGGGCTTGGTGCCCAAGCATCTGGGTTTCAGCTTGGTCTCTGTCCTTACTAGCTCAAAACGTTAATTAACTGCTCTAGGGCTTTGAGTCAGACCCCTTCTGTAGAATGGAGTAATAATGCTTCCTTGGATTTGTATATGAAATTGTCATGAGGATCAAATGATACTTTTTAACCTGAAAAGTGCTATGTCAAGTTGGGTGCAGGGTAGGGTCAATAAAGGGTTTCTATCCCAGGAGACTATCCATTAATAAAACGAGAGGTTTAAAGTGGACAATGTGAAGAGGTCTGGTGGATACAACTTTGCACCTTTTAGATGAGAGTCCTGTAAGGTACATGGTTGATGATTATAGCAACAGCACCTAGATTTAGAGAGGAGTCATGTAACAATGACCAGCCGTTTAGAGAAGTCTACCTTAAGCCTTGGCACCACCACTCAACCCCCTGCTGTGAAACTATAGGCAAGTTATCTAATCTCTCTACTCTTGTTTTCTCATCTGTTAAATGGGGATACTACAATAATAATCTCAGTGGGGGAAGGGACAGATTATTGTCTTAAAACAGTTGACCTTTATTTTAGTCTGCGGGACTACTGAGAGCAATAAACCAGAAATGGGTTGGCTTTTACAATGGTGATTTATTATCTTACACACTTAAAGTTCGGAGGCAGCGAAAATGTCCAAATCAAGGCATCCTCAGGTGATGCTTTCTCCCAGAAGACCCCAGCGATCCTGGACTCCTCTGTCACGTGACAAGGCACACAGTGGCATCTGCTGGACTCTCCCTTCTTCTCTGGTCTTCCTTGCCTCCAGCTTCCTGCTTCTGGCTTTCTCTCTCTTTGTCTGAATTTCATTCTCTTTCAAAGAACTCCAGTAAGAGGATTAAGATCCACTGTGCACCATGCCTTACTGAATTAACCTAACCAAAAGGCTCTACTTATAATAGGTTTACACCCACAGGAATGGATTAACTTTAAGAACCTAATTTTCTGGGGTCCATCAAGCTTCAAACCACCACAACCTTGTTGCCAGAAAATTTATCAAGAGAAATACAACCTTTGTAAGTACTTTATCAGTGGTTCTCAAGCATTGACGTGCATACGAGTCTCCTGGCAGTCTTGTTAAAATGCAATTTCTGATTTAGAAAGTCTGCAGTGGGGCCCAACATTCTGCATTTCTAACAAGCACCAAGACACTGCTGATGCTGCTCATCCATGGGCACATTTTATGCATCAGGTCTCTGCACCATCATTCTCACAGTGTTCTCCACTCCAAAACGTCCTGGAGTCACATTATAAAAATAAAGAAAACATCAGAAAGCTTTAATCAGGCCCCAATTCTATTGATTCTAGACTTTTGAGCTATAGGCTACCATAGACTTAGAGCCTAAATAGTTTAATACCCCCATCTTACCAACGAGGGAAAGAAAAAGCCCAGAGCAGGGAAGTAGCTTGCATAAGGTCCCAGAGCAACAGATCTGGGATCAACACCTGGCTTCCCCAACTCCCCATCCTCACACTTATCTATGAATACAGTGATTGAGGACAGAATCTTAACCCAGAACCCACTAAACATGCATCCTGATCAAAGAAGTGTGGGGAACAGGGGCACGGATGATGGTTGGACTCTGTGGTGAAGCCAGTAGACATGTCACCCTTCCCTCTGAGCAACAGTGCTCCTCTGAACGTTTCCAAAGGAGCAAAAGTGGATGACTAGTCCACATCTTGTCAGCACCCTGGAATTTAAGCAAGACTTTATGCACAACAACCCAGGCCATCTCCACCCTGAAATTGGTTTTCTTTCTTGGAAATTTAAAAAGCACTCAGCCAGGATTCAGACCCTGTCATTGCTTGGCCTTGAGGTCTTTGAATCTCAGGATTCTGCTTCTTACTCTTTAAAAGATGGAGCCCTTGAGGAGAACACAGAGCCACTGGAGTGCTCCTTGAAGAGCAGGCAGTACGGGTGACAGACAGCTCCCACTGCCCACGAGACAGCCAGCTCAGAGGGGTATTTCTCCCTACCATGACTAACCACTCCAGCTTCCTGAGAATGTGTTATAAATGTTCCTGTAGCCGCACTGCAGCCCAGTGGGGGCTTTCTGGCTCCATCCCACCACATATGTTAGCTTCAAAGTATCTGCTCCCAAAAGGGTTGTAACTCAAGGGACTCTCTTCACAGCTTCATGTCTGGCTTTAAAACAAGGAGCTCTCAAACTTGTCAAATCAGGGAAGCAGACGACTTCTCTATTCTAGGGTACATTTTCCCTATGGGTTTGTGAAGGTTTCCTCTGGGAGGACTCTTCCCCTTTTACATTCATGGGTTTGGTTGTTGGCATGTTAGAAACCAACTCTGCATCTGGGAAAGAGGCTTTTCCAAGGTGTGCAGTTTAGTGAGGTTCAGGATGAATCCACAGGGAGGGAAGCAGGCAGGCAGAAGGTGGGGGAGGAGCAGGACGCACATCTTAATGTACACAGCATGTAGCATGAGTCAAACACTTCTGTTGGTTGCCATAGGAATGAGAAGACTTTTGATTTTAAATCATAGTTCCCCAGGAGCTATGTTAAAGATGTGATGGTGAATTCTTGCTGTTCACTGCTAACAGTTTTTAAATCAGGGGCTTTAAAAAAAAAAAAAATGCAGCCCAAATGTTTACCCTGCCAAAGGAGGTTACAATAACCTGAAAATGCCACTCCCAAAGCCCTGGCAACTTAAGAACAGGGACTTTGCCCAATTTCCTTGGGCCCCCAACACCCGAGCTAGAGAAACACAACACAGTTCTTTTTTCCTCCCCAGGAGGGATTTTGAAACTCACAGAAGAGCTTGTAACTGGTGGCAACTCATTCAAGGCAATTATGAAATGGTAAGGGAAGAGTATTTAAAAATCAAACCATTGGCTTGAGATCAACAGCTCTTGAAAGAGTTTTAAAGATTATTTGTTTAAAACACGGTGACACTCCCTCTGAATCAAGGGTTCTTAACCAGGGGTCTGTGAGCTTGAGTTGAAATTGAAAAAAACATTATTCTTGTGGGGACATGTTGGTGCAGGTGTGATATGTTTATCACAAAATACTCAGTATAGTGTGGGCTTAGTAAAGGGTCTGTGGTTTTCACCTGATTGGCAAAGGGGTCCATGGTACAAAATGGTTAAGAATCCCTGCTCTGAGTTTATTTTCCCATCGGTCAGCCCTCTAATCCTTTTCATTGCTAATTCAAAGCTCTGGCAGGAGAGCACCAGTCTTAAAATTCAGCATTCAACACAGCACCAAGTTTAATTTGTGTTTGCCCCTCCCCCCAACTAGATAGTTCCATCTAAGTTGGAAAGCTATAGAGAAACTAAACACAAGAAAGGTTGGGCAACTTACACAGAGCTTTCCAGGTGGCATGCCAAAATGTGGCCTCCTCAGTCTGTGGATGGCTGATCCCCTGGAGCTGATCACCTCTGGGCACATCTGACAAATCTGATCATTTTCCAATGTATGCCTTAACATGAAAGAAGTTGGGAGAGCCTAAGTTCAGCTAACACAGTGTAATCTCCTTGAGGAGAGATATAGGTCTAGCTTATTGCTGTATTCCCGCCAACTAGCACCATTCGTGGCACATCACGAGTGATATACAATTATCTGCCAATTAAATGATCATGAATCAATGAAGAGTGACTGAACATTTAGATTGGGCGATATCTGTGGCCTGAACCCTGGAAGAATAGAAACTTCAGTTGTGACACAATTGTCCAAAGCGTTTATAAAGTGCCTACTCTGCATCAAGCGTTTACAGATATTATCCCACTTAATTTGACTGAGGGAGGACAAGAATAACATATGAAAATTAGCTGCCAAAATCCTGTTATAGCTTCTAAGTCAGAAAGCTGGACAGTAAAGAGAATGGTGCCCTTTGGGTGGCCATTCCTTGGCACGGGCCCTCGATATTCCCCCACTTTGCATGGCTCTTTAGAGGAAAAATAAATGCACGTTAAGGAGCTCACGCAATTCCACCAGCTCCCTGAGAGGGAAAATAATCATAACTAACACTCCTTGGGTATCATTCTAGAGCATTCCACATATTGATTCATTTAATCCTCATGGATACATAATTGACTACAACACAAGTTAGAAATATAGGCAAAATACTCTGGGATATCAGAGCACAAGGAGCTTACAGAGGTAATATTTCAACTGCTCTGAGACAGATGGGGTTGAGGAGGATGGGTGGAGTATCTTGCTTCCATGGCGCCTTGCCATGTGGGCTGTTGAGAAACTATTTTTAAATGCTCTCTAACCTAAATACTACCTATGTGCCAGATTCTGTGTTGTCAACACATCTTATCTCCTTTGACCCTTATTTTTGTTCCTATTCTCCAGAAATGGAAACTGAGGCTTTAAAAAGTTATGTGGCTTACTCAAGCTTGCTCAGCTAGTGAGCAGCAGGGGCAGGATTCCCAAAGCTGGAGATTTTAACTCCTTTATGGCATCGCCTCCTGAATGATTGGATAAACACTACTGTGGTTCTTATTACACAGCAGTGAATGTTGCAGGGTTAAATGTGATGGGATTTTTTTTCTTTTCATTCATTAATTAAGCTTGGGGAAAATGAAAAGTCAGTGAGATCCAATAAGGTTCTCTTTGTTTTGGAAGCAAGTTCCCACCTACCCTCGCTTCCCTTTATGAGTGCTACGCAGGGGTTGGTCCTCTGTTATTTGCAATCCACTGGCAGCAGCGAATGCTGATTTCAAAACCTGCTACCCATGAGATGATGCTCCCCAGTGCCTTCAGGTGACAGATCCTGAAGGCATTTAACTTTGAACAACAAATCCAACCAGAGACTGTGTCATGAATAATAACAATGTTTGTTATGCAAAGATATGCATCAAAGACCTTGCACATTTGCATAAGGAAAACCTTAAAATTAATATTTAAGCATATAGAACTTGTAGAATATGTCTGTGTATTCAAATCTAAAAGGAATGAAACAGTTACCAAAGTCCCTTGATTTACACTATTTTGATACAATGCACACTCACTCCCTGTGGGATCTCCCACTGTTATATTCAATCCTTTTTTCCTAATGGGCTTTGGAAGTTCAGGGACCATATCTTCTGTGTAGTGGGCATAAGACCTGTTACTCACAGAGGTTATTGCTCTTTTTTGTCGTTGGACTATAGGTATTTTTAGGAGGACCAAGAAAATGCAATTGCACTTGTGATTAATTTATCAGCCCCCTCCAGGAGAGATGAAAATAAATTACACATATGCACATACACACACAAAGAATTGAGTGCAATGTGATTTTTCTTGCCAGAGGGAAAGAAGTCGAACATCGTTATTATATATCCTGAAATTAATGTTGAAGAAGATACTACTATCAACACATTTCTCTACCATTAGGAGACCATTTTCATGTCTTCATATTTAGAGATTTCAGAGTTACAGTAAGTTGAAAATTCCTTGGAGATTCCTCATTTCCTTTCTTAACATTTCCTCATTTCTTTACTTCCAGATCAATTATCTAAACACTGAGTTGGAGATAAAATTTATGACCTTCTTTCTGCCAAGCAAATAGATTCCCATATTATAAGCAAGATCAAACTTCCAAGAATCCAGTTGGCGGAAGGGTAAGATGACATCTTGAATTCTTGTTCTTCATTCTTTGAACAGACCCTTCTACAAAATATTAACAGAGGAGAAAAAATATTGCAGAAATGGGCAGCAAGTTGAGCCAAAGGCTTTACTTGGCCTTGACCCCAGCTTTTCCATATTGACCAGTGCCCCTCCTCCTCCAGGGTGGCCCTGTCCAGTGCCATTTCAAAATCAGAGGGGTGGTGTGTGATTTTGTTGTGGAACATTTTCCTACTAACTGAGGACAGGCCCAGGGGAAACTCCTTTGGCACAGTGTTCTTGAATAGGATTTGGGAATCTGCCTAAATCTGGAACTTTAGGGCAGCTTCAGAAATTGATAAGTGTATGGCTTTAGTTCCCTTTTCTACCAGCTGAACGCCTGGTACTTTATACATAGGTAGGCCCTCAAACCATGACCGTAGGCGTATAGAGAATAGAATTAAGCTCCTCCCCCTGTGAGGCTTTTTTCCTCATTCCACATTCCCAATCTCCACCCTTCCCACCCCCGTCTCCTTTAGCTTTCCAACTCTCATCACAGTCTTCTCCCAAGAAAGGATTGGAAATTCGTTAACACAAAAGTAAAAATAACTTAGGATGACTTAAAATGTTCATTCTCCCAGAGAAATTTTCATATAAAAAAAGCCTGAAATAAAATGTTTGCAGTACCCCTACCATGCAATGCCAAGCTTTAAGGAGAAAGGGAAGGAGAGATTTCTTTTGAATGAGAGGTTGGGAGGTAAGAGAATAACTTTCCAAGCAGAGAGGAACCTCCAATGAAAGGCAATTGGATGAAGTAAAAGGAGCAAGCTGTCTACTTATGACTCTCATGACCTTCCCTCTCAGAATGTTTGGGTCTTGTGCCATCCAATGGAATAAAGGCGTATACCCCAGAGATACAAAATACAAGGTGCAGTCTAATAGCTTTACCCATTTCCAGATTCCATCTTGAAATATGCCTCCATTTTGAATTAATAATATACAACTTCCTTTTGTATATATAACACACACACATATCCTCCTACCACCAAACTGAAAACCGAAAAGTATCTTCTAGTAATTCTAGGTGATTTGTTCCAGTCTTATGATTCTAAACTTTCAAAGAGTAACACCATCTATATAAAAGATATGGCTCTACTTTGGCATTTATAACTAATTTTTAAAAAAATTTCCAGACCACAAAGATCTGTTGACACTGTCTGAGATAATGTTTTCAGAGCTGATGTCTCGAGGATGCGTTGGTTAGAATTGCTCAGGGCTGCATAAGTGTTAGTCTGAATACTTTGCCAACCCCTTGCCTTCTTCTTCGTCTGGTTCTATTACATCTCAGAATAATGGGCCATGGTAAATGTTGCTTTGGAGCAGAGTAAAGTTATAAAACAAGCTAAGCTGATCAGATTTTGACATTGGCTTTTGAACAGGACGATGCCTCTTTGTATTTAAAAATAATTTCTTCACACCAGTATTCCTATTTGTAATCTATAGCTATGTTCTCCAAAGTGTAAAGCCATTTTTCAAAAATCAATTACAGAAGCTGGTTATCTTATGTTAAGAACCCAGTGATTAATTACTTAGTAAAGTCAAGTGCCTTCTTCCCAAATACATTTTTCTCTAAGGTAAAATTTTCCCCTCTGAGTTTTCTTAAATCAAGGCCCTTTCACATTATATGTTCTCTTTGTATGATAATTTCCCTTTCTTGGTCCACTCTCCAGAAATACTCACTTCCAAACCCCTCCAGGAATCAGCTCTTTTTTTTTTTTTTTCCAAATTTCAAATTTAGCATCTCATTCTTCAATCTGTGCTCACCATTGTTTGTTATTTGTCAATAGAGGAATGCATATTCTCTCTCTCTCTCTCTCTCTCTCTCTCTTTCTCTCTCTCTTTCCCTCCCTCTCTCGCTGCACCTGTGAGTCACTACTATTTCAGTAGAATCACAATAGAGTTCAGAACCTGTCGCCTACACCTTACTGTAAGCTAAAGGAACCAAAGACAGATTTCTCCTCTTGTAAATGTCAAGTGTTCAGTATGTCCCCAATGGGGGATGAATAGAAATGTAACCTTAGAGAAGGAAGTCCTTGGGTCTGGGCAAAGCTTTAAGTATTTTGAGCCCAAAGTTGACTTTCACCATAAAGGCCCAAAGGTTGGTAGTTTCAGCTTCTTCTTTCATTGGGGCTTAACTCTCTGCAGCATCAGCTTGGGGCATTTCTTGCTCTGATGGGTTGGGACAGTCCCCAAGACAAACAGCAGGAGATGTTCAGGTTTGTCTTCAAGGGCAGCCAGCAGAACTAAATGGATGGGGATGTCTGCAGCCTCAGGTTGTTAGACCGGGCTTCCTTCCCAGGCTTCTCAAATGGACCTTCTCCTTTCCTAACAATCCAACAAGCCACATACCACCCCTTACTTAGTACCAACTCTGATTGGGAGGCAAAGGGTGCAAGGGGGCTGTGAAAACCCCCACGGGGCTTGTATTTGTCTGTCATCCTGCCCTTCAAGAGCAAATCTCAAAGTTCTGTGCCTAAAAATCCTTGCTGAGGTTTCATAGAGAGGATATCAACCCAGAGTCACCTCCAGGCTTTAGCACCTGGTACCCAGCAAAGTTTCTCTTTGTTGTTGGGATGTTTTGTTTTGTTACATTCAAAGGAGAGGAGTGCATTTAGACAGATTGACATGATTGGGGCTGGAGCTCTGGCCAAGCCAGCAGAGGCAGGAAGAGAGAAGAAAGGTCAGAAAAGAGGGAAACTGTAGTTCACTCCAGAAAACAGCTCCCAGTTATAATTACCCACCTTGTTTTGCAGCTCAGAATAAAAGTGGCTTTGCACCAAACCCTACTGGAGCAGCCTTCGTGATTAGAAAGTGCTCCACACCTTGGAGAGCTGAGGAGACATGAGAATCATTTTAAATGCAAATTAAATTGAGGGGGTAGCAGAGAGAACACACACAAGACAGTAAAACAAAACCTTTCAATTTTCTTAAATTAGTAGTCTAATGCGTTCTAAAGAGCAGTTCCACTCGGATCTCTATTTAGGGGCTGCATTTCATCACAATATAAAATGCTCAGTGCTCTTGAGTGGAGATTGAAGGGAGAATTATTCATTTGGATTTGCGGGCTCAGCAGCATCGCACAGCTTCATCTGATGCTCTGAGCGTCCTGTTGAAAGGGGTCAACAAGTATTGGTGAGTATCTGCTTACTTCAAGACTCTGCCTTGCATTTATCTTTTTGGCTTTCTCTCCTTTACCGGGGGATAGCTCCCAAAAGATCCATGTTATAATGTATCTTTCAAAAATCCTGGGAAATTTTAGACAGCTTTTTATGCTTCTTCCAGTGACTGATTCACAGAAGGGAAGAGAGTTATTTTCAGCCTAGATGCTGGTGGCTGATCTCTGTATTAATTATAAGAGGGGAATGTTTAACATATGGTAGCTAAAACGGACTTTCCCCATATAACCCCCATCCCTGAGCATGCTTGGCCAGCAGGAGGGTTAGAACTGGTGCCCCCCAACAATTTCTATACAACTTTCCCATTATATTAACTGCTTAATCATTTCCATCTTCTATTCTGTTGTAATTGGAACTCAAACTGGGGCTTGGGGCTATAGAAATGTGTTATTAAATCATAAATCCATTTTTAAATGACGATGACACTTTTCTGCATAAGAGATGGGGGATGGGGAATAGACCTGCATGATGGTTGCATGTAGATTTTGATGGTTTCCTGCCAAAGTTTTACACGGGAAATTGGTAATTTTCTTCCTTCACAGAGGAAAGTACAGAGAGGCCGAGGTTGGCGTCACCTTCGGTTGCTAAGGTAACGAGCTCTGGCCATTTTGTCTGATAAAGGAAGTCCAGTGGACAGTATGCATTATTCATCAACGTTCTAATCAAAATCAAAATTGTTTACTTTCACCGGGATTATTTTGTGAGATCAAAGACGCTAGCTGAAACTGCTCTTGGTTTTACTGCCGATTTTTTTGCAGTAAGTATAATTTGCTGTTGGGGAACCTTTGGGTATTTAGAAAGTTTCCTCTTACCAGATTTGGTTTCTTAAATTAAAATGTGTGCTGTTAGAATGAGAAAACCACTGGATTTGCCTTCTGAGCTTGATTTTATTGACTTAGCCTTGTTGATTCTTTCAAAAACCATCCTGCAGAAATAGAGATACTTCATTTGTGTAAGTGGCTGGGAAATGCTGCATCTGCTCAAGAGAAAAACCCAACAGGCTGAATGTTTTTTAATGAAGTGTATTAGCTTCCTGACAGGCTAGTGCATGATAATATTATGGGGATCATTGCAACGCTGAAATAATTGTCGCTGTTCTACAAACCACATTTCTTTCTCCAAAGCAGAGCATGTCAGGTGCAGGCAGATGACTATCTTGTAGCACTTTATAAAATATGCTGGAGGAAATTGCTGAAAAGGAAGGAATTCAAAGCATTTCTGTAGCAAACATGTCAGCGTGTGTCATAAACGCAAGACATATATGAGTGGAGGCTCTGATTGCCAGGTGATTCTCGCTGCTCACGGGGAATCCAGAACTCCCCAGATCAATTGAGGATCGATACTCAGAACAGCTGACACTTAATGATGCCATTTATCAGACAGACCTTTTGAAAACTGATAGCATGTGAATTTAACAGTGTATTTTCCAAGAAATATACAGTAGGAAAGAATGGTATGTTATTTCTCTTTAGCCCAGGTTATCTGTTTTTCCTAAGTAGAATATATTACTTTTAATGAATGTTGGTTAAATGTTGCATTTTCTAATATGATAAGAAAGCTGTGTTGAGGGTTGGCTTTAGAATTGAAAAGGTTGGTCAAATGATAGGCTATTACAATGGCTTGTTCTTATTCCAAAATTTTAAAGCATAGGTATAGATAGAGAGAGAGAGAGAGAGATGGCTTTAAAATCTAATATTGTGGATTTTTTTCCTCCTTCACAGGTGTCAAAGTGAATATTCACTCCTAAAACTAACTCTGTGTTTAGAACATCAAGAATGGATTATCCCAAAATGGATTATTTTCTGGATGTCGAGTCTGCTCACAGACTCTTGGATATTGAGTCGGCTCAAAGATTCTTCTACAGTCAAGGAGCTCAAGGTAATAAAACAAGGGAAAGAGAGGAATCTCCTCTCATTTGCATGTTGGTTTTATATTAATGGCGCAGGGCAGGCTTGAGCAGTTTATGCTCTGCTCCTGAGGGTCAAGAACTGGTATTTCTAAACTGATGACCATTACCAACCTGTTGCTAGATTTGAGGCAGGTGTAGCATAGAATGAATAAATCCTAACCAACTTCCTGGGTGTGGTAAAAAAAAAAAAAAAAGGCATGTACCCAATTTTTGGTATAAATGCCCCTTGGAAAGCTGTTTGTCAGCAACCCCCCACCCCTCCTCATACCCAAAGCTTCTGCTTAAAAGGAATCAGGGATACTTTTCCCCCGGGAAAAGACTGCGCTTGCAGCCACTGTGCTTGATGAGAGCGAGGGCAACTTGACCCAGCTGACTAAAATCCAGCCAGAGCAGGGCCTCCTGAGTTCAGAGTCGAGCTTCTATCCCTGCCTTATCTATTTTAGATAAATTCAGTTATTGTATTGTACACGGCATGGGGGTGAGGTGGGGAGGAGGGGGCCGTAAGGACAGTGCCTGGTGTAAAGTGTGAAGTACGGCAGCTCTATGCATTTTTCTTACATATTTCAAGGGGGTCAATTAAGCCACAGTTTGCTTGCTCTGCTGTTCAATGGTGCATTTAGAATGTTTTGCCACCACATTAGAGCAAGGAAAGAAGCTGGGCTGTTTTATGAGAACTCCTGCCTGTCAGGAGATTTTTCTTTTCACATGTTTTTCTCTTCTGCATGGAATATTTAGAATGTTCAGCCAAAGCAACTTGATGATGGTCATGTCTCAAATGGTATATAGGTTATGCACGCAATAGGAAGGCAATGTCCCTCTTTTTAAGTAGCAAAGTGCCTCCTTCTCTGCTTCCATTTTCCAGTGCATGGTCAGGTCTTCTGAAAGTCAAGATGGGTTGGATATTATTGGGTTGATTTGCTTGGGCCTGGGTCAGTGCGCTTACCAGATCTTAAATTAGCAAAGGTGATACAATAGCCAGTTCTCCTCATCCCTCTGGGTCTATGTCGTCAGCATGGCTAGTCTCAGCCACGTAAAGAGACATACAAATGTCACAGAAGCAGGGCAAGGATGCTGCTAATTGACGTAGAACTGAGGCCGCAAGGGAAAGGGGGATGAAGCAAGCCTCCATCCCCACACCTGCAAGGAGCCAAACCATTGTTAAGCCCCCTGAACAGCATCACCTTTGGCAGAGCAGAGAAGGGGAGCAGCAGCCAATTATAGATAATAAAGATCTCCACTTCCTCTTTCAGTAAGTAAAGGCTGTGGGCTCTGCGCTCACTCGGAAGCACAGCAGGCAGGGTGTGGGAGGCTCAGAGGACTCAAGGCAGCCGGGTGATTGTCAGCAGATGGGCCTGGGGGTGGAGTGGTCAGAACTATCGCCATCAGTGGCTGTGGTTTAGACACCAGAGCTGGAAGGACTAGAAAATGCACTGGAGGTGGAAGCATGAGCTACTACTCCTCCTGGAATCACATTCATTTGAGGGTAATCGGAATGACGTGCCAATCGAAGAGTCTTGGATGCAGGAGGGGTGGCAGTTCCCCAGACATCCCCAGGCTTCCCAACTTAGACATCAGCAATCAGAAATCCAGGTGCGAGGCTTAGGAGTTTGCATTTTAAACCAGAGTTCCAAGGATTGCTACCTAGCCAGCTCATCCAGTCTAGTTTCTCTCCTTCCACCCCCAGACAGGAACGCTCTTCTCAGCATTAGAGGCAGGTAACCCTGACTACATTCCCTGGAGCCTGACTGCCCAGGTTCAAATCCTGAGTCTGCCACTGTGAACTTGAGCAAGTTAATCTCTTGCTCTGCAATTCCCTCCTCTGCAAAAGGGAAACAATAATCGTGCAGAATTTATAAGTTATGAGTATTAATGAGTTATATTTTAAAATACCTAAAATAGTGCCAACCACATAGGAAATACTATACATAAGCAAACCAATAAAATAAACATCCCTGGCAAGTAGCCAGCCACCCCTCCTCTGAGATTTCAAAAGGAATCCATTGCCTTGTAAACAAGAAGTGTGGCCTGATAGAAGTTTTACCTCCTATTTCTAACAAAATTAAAATTTTCTTTTTAATTTAAAGAAACAGCAGTTCTCTTCTTGTCCCATCAAAACCTAACTCAGGCGAGAACTCTTTTCTTCCAGCACCTTCCACGAGCCCCACCACCACCACCCCTCGCATCTCCTCTCTGGAGCTCTGCTACCACCATCACTTGGGGCTGCCTCTGTGTAGCACCAGCCGCCTCCTTTGCAGCTTCTGTCCACTCAGCTCAGACGCTCCCGTTTTTCCTGGATGGTCAGCACCCAGGCTTTATGAAAGCCTCCAGGCCGACGAATGGGCAAAGGCCCAAAGACCAAAGCCTGCACCTCTCCCTTTGCAATCCACACGTGCATGTTTTAGAATGCACAGCTGAAGTTTTTAGCTACTTAAACCAAGAGGAATCCAGGAGTGTGAGAAGAAGGAAAAAAGCAATCTGTCCTGCTTGGGACAGATCCCTCTGGAAGCCCTAGGGATTTTTGAAGGTCAGTCGTCTGCACCGCTGAATAAAGCAGCTAGCTCTTTCCTCCCGTCTCCATTCTCCTTGGCTTGACCTCTGAGGTGGGAAAGGTCAGCCCCCTCTTTGGGGATCCCGCTTTAAGAAGCATCACGTGTTGCAGAGATCAGAAACCAGCCCACGCTCATCCCGTTCCCTCTTTCTGTCAGTGAAGGATGCCCGCCCCATTACATCCCTGAGTGCCTTGTCAACAGTGAATCCTAACACCGAGGGAGCTCCGTGGCAATTCCCTTTCATGCTAAAGGAGAATCCCGGAGCTGGAAGAGATACATGGGTTCAAAGATCAGTCCCTGACATCGTACAATTTGAGTTCACCCATCTTTCAGGTTTCTGACAACAACATCCCACACACTCAACTTTAGACTCTGCCGTTTTGTTTTGAACAATTGAACAGAGAGAGAAGTCATATTTCAAAAAATCAGAAAATTAGCATTATGGGATTTTCAGGTTGCAACGGACGTTCTAGTTTTTCTTGAACTCCCTAGAATCTATGAGGACCAGTTCAGGACCCACTGCTATATTTTAAACGAGGCCCTGGGTTATTCTGATGAACCCTGAAGTTTGAGAACCACTGTTGTGGCTCATGTAATCACTGGCTACACAGAGTGTGATCGGAACACATAGGGTCAGCATCACTGGGGAGCATGTTGGAGATACAGGAGTCTAGACCCCACCCCAGACCCAAGAGTAAATTTGAATTTTAACAGGACCCCCAGGTAATTTATAATGAAGTTCAAGAAATGATGATCTAATCCAATGCACATTAGGAACACCTGGAGAGAGTTCTGGAGCCCAAGGCTGGAGTTCCACTGCAGACCAATTAAATCAAATCTCTGAGATGAGCTCCACACATGGGAATTTTCACAATGCCTGGGTTATTCAGGTGTGCAGCCAGCGCTGAGAACTACTGACCTTTCATTTTATAGAAAAGGAAATCTGAGTACATCACACAGCTACTCTTGCCTGCATGTCTCTATCTAGGTCTTCCCCTTTAAGTGAATCTAACCACTGGGAGGGCTGCAAATGGACTTTTAAAACAAAGATTATGTGTCAGGTGCTTCCCTTTTTATATTCATTGTATTGTACCCATTAATCCTCAGAGAAAACCTTGAGAAATAGGAAGTATTCTTATTTTGCAGCTTAAGACACTGAAGGTTGATGAAGTCACTTGAAAAAGGCTATACATTTAGATAGCAGCAGAGCCAGGATTGGAATTCAAGGATGTCCGACTCCCTTAGCTTCCTAGGGCTGCCGGAACAAAGTACCATAGACATAGGCTTAAACCACAGAAATGAATTGTCTTATAGTTCTGGAAGCTAGAAGTTTGAAATGAAGGGGCCGGCAGAGTCGTGCTGCCTCTGGAGGGTTTGGGTGGTGGCTGCTGGCAATCGTGGTGCTCTGGCTCACAGCATGACTCAGTTTCTGCCTCCAGCACATGGCCATTCTCTCTCTCTCTCTCTCTCTCTCTCTC
>JAQZBX010030201.1:0-26926 GCA_029593785.1 Cabassous unicinctus | reverse complement strand
ATATATATATATATATATATATATATATATATATAGTTAGTTAGGCAGAAATATAATACATTTATATTTATATATATTTCCACCTAACAATATTAAACTGCATGCCTATAACCAGAAGCACACTAAATCCCTCCGGAATAGGATGCAAGTCCTTGGGTAATATTCACTCTTAACCTTTACACCCTTAAATACCACAACTTGAAACTAATACAATTTATGTCATATGATACATGGAAAGGTTAAGGAATAAAACAAATATATTAATTTTATGTACATATACAAACATACTCATAACAAAACAAAGAAGAAATATTCATAATGATTACAGTCCTCATTTCTAACTCACATGGTGAATGTTTGTATTTATCACTACCTTCTTCCACTACCCATTCCATGTTCCCTTTACTATCAGCAAGCACCTCAGCTGGTCATGGTTCTTTACCTGGTGGGGTGACCCAAACTTTCATTCCTGAAGATTCTGGGCCATTGTTAGTCCTGCTTGAAATGGGTTGTTGCAATTTTCAATTGACTTTAACCATAGGGCGTGGTAGTATTGAGAAACCCTAGGATATTCCCTGTATTCACAAGCAAACTTCTTTATCTCCATTGTGTAGATGCAGTCTTATTTCCCCTTGATAGTCAAGATCAATTACCCCAGTCAGTACTGTAATTCCTTTCTTTGCCTGTTTATTCAGAGGCACGAGGAGCTCAAAGTGGCCAGGTGGCAGTCTTAACTTCCAGGTTAATAGAATCATTGTTGTGTCTCCTGGTGGAAGCACTCTTCCTTTTGGAACTAAGATCATTGGACCAGCAGAGCTTTGCAGGTACAGGAAACAAAAATGTTCCTAATGGATCACTAGAGATAATAGTGAGTGGTGCCACTCGCACTTCCACTCCTTCATTCCTGTACCTTTCTCCCTGGCTATGGGAGAAACAGCACCATAGAGTGGGCACTGGCTTAGAGAATACACAGCGTCTTGGAGAACATTGTCCAAGCCCTGCAAAGTATTGCCATCTAGTTTCCATTGCATTAGAGTCTACAAAAGGCCATTCCACCATTCTATCAATCCAGATGTTTCAGGATGATGGGGAACATCATAAGACTAGTGAATGGAATTCACATGCTAAAGGATGAGCATGTTTCCATTCCTGCATATCATTTGCTGTGAAGTGAGTTCCATGATCAAAAGTAATGCTATATGGAATGCCATCTTGGTGGATAAGGTGGTAAGTTCACGGATGGTTTTGGAAAATGCACTGATTGCAAGGAATCCAAACCCATATCCAGAGTATGTGTCTGTTCCAGTTAGAAAAAATAGCTTCTTCTTCCATGATGGAAGTAGTCCAATGCAATCAATCTGCCACCAGGTAGCAAACTAATCACCTTGGGGAATGGTGCTATATTGGGTGCTGAGTGTGGGTCTCTGCTCCTGGCAGATTGGGCAATCAACAGTGGCTATAGCCAAGTCAGACTTGGGGAGGGCAAGTACATGTTGCTGATCCCATGCATAACTTCCATCCCTACTACAATGGTGACTTTGAACATGAGCCCATTGGGCAATGAGAGCAGTGGCTGGGGAAAGAGACAGAGTGGGTCATCTTCTTCACTTGATTATTAAAATCTTCCTTTGCTGAAATCACCCTCTCATGAGCATTCACATAGGATGCAAATATTTTCATGGTCTTTGCCCACTCAGAAAGGTCTATCCACATGCCTCTTTCCCAAACCTCTTTGTCACCATTTATCCAATCATATTCCGTCCAAATCCCTGACCATCCAGTCAAACATTTGGCAGCAGTCCATGAATCAGTGTACAAATGCACCTCTGGCCTTTCTCCTTCCAAACAAAATGAAAAACCAGGTGAAATTCTGAAAGTTCTGCCCACTGGATTTGCCCTCACCACTGTCCTTCAGGGACATCTCAGGAATGGGCTGCAGTGCTGCAGCTGTCCATCTTTGGGTAGTACCTGCATATCATGCATAACCATCTGTAAACCAGGCCTGAGTTTTTTCTTCCTCAGTCAAATGATTCTAAGGAATGCCCTAAGAGTTCATAGCTGTGGACTGCAAAGGATAAGGTAATGTGGTAGGGGTGGTAACTATGAGCATTTGAGCCAATTCCTCATGTAATTTCTGCCTTCAAGACCTACTGAAGCCCTATCTGATATATACTACTTCCACTTTATCATGGAGTGCTGCTGTGCAAACCCAGCTTTGTGGTTTGGTGGGTCATACAATACCCAGCTCATGATAGGCAACTCAGGTCTCATGGTAACTTGGTGTCCCATGGTTAAGCGTTCAATCTCCAAAAGCTGTTTCTCAAAAGGACAGAAGTTATCTGCAGTGGATGGCAAGGCTTTGCTCCAAAATTCTAAGGGTCTGTGCTGTGATTTTAGTCTAGGTATCAGTCTTAAAGAGAAGAAGGGTGGTGGGGGTGAATAAAGAGAAAATTAGAAATGTCTTGCCAGCTATTGACCTCAGGGCATTATTTTGCAGTTTCTTCTGGTGTGATAGGATTAATCTTTTCACGCCAACATTGGATGGCAGACTCCTTAGGGCAGGGTGGAGGTTGGGTGATGGCTTTTTCAGGGCAGGGAAGTGGTGGAAACTCCTTGGAGTAGGCTGCAAATTGGGCAGTGCAGGCTTGAGGTTGGGTGATATGTGCCTCAGGGCAGGGAGGAGTTATGGACTCCGTGGGGAGGGCTGGAGGCTGAATGAAGCAAGCTTGACATTGGTTGTTCACCACAGGACAGACCATTACAGTTTTATCTGGCAAATTCTCAGCAGAATTTAGGATTTCATTGTCCCCACTGATATCATCATCTACCCATATGTCTCCAACCCAAACCTCAGGGTTCTACTCCTTTCCAATCAATGACCTAACTTTAACAGCAGACACCCTGCAAGGTTAAGATTTTAGTTTCCATTGTAAGTCTGCTACTCATACAATGAGACTCTGAGTCTGGTTTTCAGAGATCTCAAGTCTGCAGCTGCACAAAACAAGATTTTCTTTCAGAGCACACGTAGAAACTTTCACATCATTCATGTAGTACTTAAGTTGCAAATTTGAAGCCTTCACCTAATCCATTTCTTTCTGTAACTGTTTGCAGCATATTTAGGAACAGCCAGGCAACATCACTAAACTTTTTAACTCCACAAAACTCTCTTAAGGAGTTAAAAACCCTCTCATCCAGATCCTTGACTTTTATAAGCATGGAAGTAATCATATCCAGTGGTGATATTTTGCATGTCTCTATTGCCATGGACTGTAAGTGACCTCTTGATTACTGGAAAGAGAGTCAGAGCCCTTGAATATAATCAGAGTAGAGACCCAACTGCAAAAATCCCAGAACCATTCAGAAATCCCATTTTTAAGAATCTGTTTCTTGAGAACCACCCCACTCCTGGAACCAAAGTATATACTCAGGGTTCCCTAGGGAAACAGAATCAACAGGAGATATTTGTAAATACTGTGAGATTTTATAAAATTGTCTCACGCAACTGTGGGGATGCACAAGTCCAAATCTCCAGGGCAGGATGCAAACCAGGGGTTCCAATGAAGGTCCTTGATGAGTTCTCAAGAGATGCTAGCTGTCTGACATAGAGATGGGAATTCTCTATTTGAATATGGAAATCACTTCTTTTTATAAGGCCTTCAACTGATTGGATGAGATTTCACTCGTTTCTGATGGTAATCTCCTTAGTTTATTGTAGATGTAACCAGCCATCTATGCAGTCAAATCACTGATGATTAAAGTCCATGAAATGCCCTTGGATTACAATTATCCCAGGACTTCCTTGACTAAACAACTGGGCACCATTACCTGGGTGAGTTAACACATTATCCTATCATACTGCTTATGCAGACTATCTCAGTTTCATCTTTGCTGAAAGTAAGAATAATTTTATAAATATTAATTTTACAAATGCTAGTGAAATTAGGAAAGCATTTGGTCTAATGTGTAAAGGGGGAGAGATGTTTTGAATTCAGGTCCCAGTACTGAAACTGATACTTAATATCTCTCCATGATTAATAATTTACCTAATCAATCTAGGTAAGTTTTCTGTCCTTTCAATTTTAGTTTATGGGTGTGATTGTTTGATTCTGGATGGACCCCAGAAAAATCAAGTCCTTAGAGATAAGCCATTCCTGTGGGTGTGAACCTATTGTAAGTGGGACTTTTTTATTAGATTACCTCAATAAGGCATGATCCAGGGTGGATCTTAATCTACTTACTGTAGTCCCTTATAAATGGGAATAATATGGAGGGAGGCACAGAGAGAAACCTACAGGAGCACAAAGAGAAAGCCACAGAGGCACAGAGAGAAAATCAGAAGCCAAAAGCTAAAAGCATTAAATCTGGCAGAGAAAGGAGAGAGCAGCAGAACTTGTCATGTGCCTTGCCATATGAGAGAGGAGTCCAGGATTGCCACCAACTGGTATTCAGGGAGAAAGCCTCACCTGATGATGCCATGATCTGAACATTTTTTTCAGCCTCAATACTGTAAGCTTGCAACCAAATAAATCCCCATTATAAAAGCCAATCCATTTTTGGTATATTGCATTTTGGCTGCCTAGCAGACTAAAACAATGCACATTCCATAATTGAAAAACATTGTTAACATAAGGATAAGCTTTATAAGTCAAATATACCCCTACTTAATAAAAGCTATGCTTGAGTGATGGTTTCATGAAAGTTACAGACGTTTTTGGTGAATAACAAGTAAGGCTTTGTGGCCAGAATGGTGTATGTAAGGGGGAGAACAGTAGGTCTGAGATCAGAAGTATCATGAAGTCAATTCATAAGCTGAAAGCTATATGTTAACTGCCATCCCACCAGAAACTAACATTGGATGTTCTTGGGGATAACCTTTGAAGTGGCTTTTCATGTCCCTTTATCATAGAGCATGTATTCAGATATATTGGAATATGAAATAATCTGGAAAACATGCTGTTTTCTTTGTGATTGCTAAACATAAAACATGATTACTTGGATTTTTGTATTATTATCAGGAATGTCATTTTGGTTACTAGATGAAAAATACTACTACTTGATTTTTAAAACATATTCTCTAAATAGATTACAGATGAAACATAACAATATCCATTAACTATCACAGAAACTAAGTAATTTGAAATTAACTATTTGACATTTTTAAACTTGTTGGAGTCAATGTGGTGAAACAGATATGGTTAGACAAATAAAATATATTTAGAGCATAGATCTTTTATAAATTTTAATCCATGGTCATTTCAAATTGCGTACAGATTACAATGTTACATTTGCTTCGATATGCTTGCTTTATTGGTCATTTCCAAAAGTATGCCAGTTAAAGGAATATTAAGAGGATATTCAATATTCATATTTCATTAAGAGTTTTCTCAGATTATTTAGATTCATTATGCAAACGTATAAGCCTTTATACTAATTTTTAAATGCTTTTGAAAGTAGATGTCCTTTTATTTTACCATTAATTTTTGTTCTAGTTTTCTTTTACATAAGAAATCAAAGATTTTTAAAAATTAGTTTGCTATATTAAATTTTTATTCTATAGAGAGAGTAGTTCTATGTCCTAAATTTACTATGTACCTATATTTCCCAGTGTTCTGCAGCATACAATTTTCAAGAGAGTTAATAGGTATCATGAAAAAAAAGTTTGTTTGCCAAAATTTTTAATAATTCTGGGCAAAAGTTAAAAGGATTTTTCAGGAATTCTCAAAAGTTTTAATATACTGTAGCATATTTTAAATATCCAAAGATGGTCATAATTTTGGTTTTAGAAGAATTTTTCTACATTAAACCTTTCAGACAAAGAGAGTCAATGAACTATTAGAGACACTGCCGAAGACATAATATCATATATCTTCAATCTTAGGAATGAATAACAAAAGATATTTGATGAATTGTTTTGCATTTACAGTAGCAAATTATTTGAAGCAGGGATTTTGGTTATTATTGGGTGAATAATTTGGCAAAATTATATGATTACTAATTTTTGACTAGTAGAATTTTGCCTAAATTTTCTTAATCCCTATCAGCAATTATAACACCAAGGGTAAACATCATTTCACTTATATAAAATATAAAATATTTTTTCAAAATATCAATTGAAAAATAATATAAGTATTTAAGAAGGACAATATTAACCATATTATAAATCATTGCAGCTAAAATTAATCAACTCTGCAGCTCATTAAAATATCATTTAAACAATATAAAATACAAAATGAAAGTTTCATCTTTTAAATGTTATCATGTGTTTTTGTACTAGTGAAATTACTGTTTCTTTATCTGAAAACTAATCACCAGCAGACAACAAAATGGTGAGCAAATGAGCATGAAAAGACTTCATATTTTCAGCCCTGTGTCAGATGAATATGTTATATTATGCCTGATGTCTTCTCAATATATTTCCTTTCCAGAGTTTGAATTTTTAAGACGAAATAAATTTAAATTCGTTTGGAAGAAAATATAAAACAAAATTTACATTAATGGTTTATATTAACATAAATGAATCTGCATCAGGAAGAACAAACGTTAGCAAAAAAACGTTCATGGACTTTTAATACAGAATAAGTACATGAGATTTTAATCTGAATGAAATCATTCCCATTCCAGAGGGATATTAATCAGAGTAGCTTCCATAGAAGGTGTGGGTTTTATTTTTCCTCTCATTTTCATCAAAACTGGATTAGATAAATAGTAATTTTCTTACTTACTACATGTTACAGAAAATATTAAACCATACCTCATAAATATTTTCTACTTTTGGTTCCCCTCTTCCATCATATCTCCATGATTATTAATATTTTCATGCTTCTTCCTAAACTACGAGGCTTGGTTTGCCTTCCTCCTTTTCTCAGTAAATGATTTCATTTCTGTTCTTATTCTTTTATCTTCCAATCTCCCCTTATCTTCTTCCTTAGTATTCTTCTAATATCCTTATTCCCATTTTTATATGAAGAGTTGAGTCACAGAGACATTAAGTAACAAGTCACATATGACACCATGTTTTTGAAGGATTTGGATGCTGCGTATGTGACTGGTTGACTCCCAAATCTTTGGAGGTTTTTTTTTTTTTTGCTGTTCAAATATTATCATGGGGCAGTATAATATATAATAAATGTGAGATTTTAATTTGAATGAAATTATTCCCATTCCAGAGGGATATTAACCAGAGTAGCTTCCATAGAAGATATGGGTTTTATTTTTCCTCTCATTTTCATCAAAACTGGATTAGAGAAATAGTAATTTTCATTTACATTACCAAAAAAGTAAAATATTTAGTATTTGTCTTTATTTATCAAGGATGTTATGAGAAATACCACACATTGGTTGGTTTAAGGAATGAGAATTTATTGTCTCATTGTTTAGAAGGCTAGAAATCCAAAATCATGGTCTGGGCAGGCTATGATTTCTTCTGGAGTGTATACTGTTCTGATGGTATCTTGCCAGGAATTCTAGGGGTTCCTGGACTTGTATCTCTGCCTCTGTCACATGGCAATCTTCCTAATATCATAGTTTCTTCTGCTTTCTCTCTTCTACTTCTGTGTCCAACTTCCTTAGCTTATGAGAATTTCAACCATATTGGATAAAGACCCACCCTGATTCAATTTAGCCTCATCTAAACAGGATCTTCAAAATGCAATTCACAAATGAGCCCATACCTTAATTAATAATATCTTTAAAGGTCTTACTTATAAATGGATTCACCCCCACAGGACCAAGGATTAGGAGTTGAGCATGTCTTTATGGGGGACAAGATTCAATGTCCAATAATAATAACATTTAAAAGGTAAAAGAAATTTTTTTTAAATTCCTGAAAGTCATGAAAGTGGTCTACAATCACAGCAAGACGGTCTTTTTCTTGGACAGGATGATTCAGTATCATAAAGATCTCTTCTTAATTTAATTTATATGTTTAAACAATCACAGTAAAAATATCAACAAGATTTTTTCCTGTAACTAAAAGTTCATATAGAAGTTCATATGAAAAATGAACTCCCAATATTGGTAGGAACTCCCTACCAAGAAGTACTCTTAGAAGTAACTAACTCTAATAGATATAACAATATACCAGATAGCCTCCATAATTAGAACACAGTGGTATCGGTGTGTGACAACATGTTCAGTAGTAGAATAAAGTTCAGAAATAGACCCAAATGCATATGCAAATTTAGTATATTATTAAGGTATCACTTAAGCTATGGCAACAAAGGAGAAGTTTTAATAAATCTTGGGACAATGGGATAAATATGTAGAAAAAAAGATAAAATATAGTCTATGATTCACAAAGAGTATGCAAAATAAACTTGATAGGAGATCTAAATGTAAAATGTGAAATTTTATAAGTACTTGAAGAAAACATGTAAATTTATTTTAAATTGATAGTGGGGAAAGACTTTTTAACTATGACTGAATATCTAGGTGCAGTTAATGAAAAAAATGTTTTATTATAGTTTTAATTGCATGCCAACTCTAAAGTCAAAAGACAAATGATAAACTGATGGAATTGCAAAAAATTTATAACTGAGGGGGTATTAAAAAAAGACAAAAAATTGAACAAACAATTTACCTGCATAAAATTGTATCAAAACATCTTTTAACACATGAAATATGTTAAAAATGTCACACACAAGAAGAGAAATACAAATTAAAACTGCACTGAGACTGCATTTCTGAGAGATTGAATTGACAAAATTTCAAAACACCAAAAATGTGATTTGTTGTTGAGGCTATGGGAAAATGTACATTCTCATACATTGTCAGTAAGAATGAATAATGCCTTAACTGGTCCAATTGTAGTGGAGGAGATTTGGGATTATATATCAATACTACACATGCATGAATGCTTGGACCCAAAAATTCCACTTATTTTATCTTAAAGATAAACCTAGTTATTAAATTCAGCTTTGTTTTAATAGTAAAATATAGTACATGAGAATTCACTTGTTTGCAATCATGTATATATCTGAAACAGGTGAACATTTATTGAAATATGAGGTCAATGTGTCTACCTGGAAATTACTTCTTAAATACAAAAGGAAAAAAGTGAACTTCTACATTGGATAAATCTAGTAGAAATCACTTCATCCAAGTGGCCAGAGTTAGCATAACCAATGTAATAATGAAAGATAGTAACAACATGTTTCAGGCACTGATAAATACAAAACAAAACAAAAGAAAATCACTTAGATATTACTTATAGCAATTATGTATAACCAAGACTGAATCATGGTGAAACAGTCATACAAGCCCAACTCTCCTCTATCCTTCAATTATATCAATGTCATGAAAGACTAAAAAAAACAGGGAAAATATTCCCACATTAAAGGTGGTTAAAGAAATGTGACAAGTAAATGTAATAAAAATTCCTGGATCGGAGAATGGATGAAAAAATAGAAATACTATAGAGGGGATTTTGGCAACAAGGGAAAGGTTCATAATGTCTGCAACTTAATCACAAATTCTTCCTCAAAATATTAATATTCATATTTATGGCATAAACAATAAAGCAAACATAGAAAATGCTTAAAATTGGGAAATGTAAGTGAAAAATATACAGGTGGTCAAGTGCAGTGTTGAAATTTTTCTAAACACTTTAACATAAAGCAATAAGCTCTTTTATCGACAGTGCTAAGCAGAGTGTTACCAGTCCCCTGAGTTTACTCAGGAAGCATATAATTTAACGTGAGAGAAATCATTTGCTCTAAGTGTTCTGTGATTATAAAGAAAAAACCTCCTTATGTATGCCCAGTCTTCTTTTTTGGTAGCTCACATAGCAGAATCATCACAACAGCTTTAACAAAATGAGCAGACATTTCACCAATTGCTATATGTCTACTTTGCAACCACTCTGAAAGCTTAGTCTCTTGACTCCGGAAGAAGTTTACAGACTTTGTTAAATATTGCAATTTGCTTTTATTTATTTTTATTCCTTTTATTGTTAAGATATATTTTCCATTTCATCCATCCTTGTGGACCTGATGATGTTTTCAAGTTTGGTTATTGTTTTAAGGATGTCAAGTGACTTGCTTGCTTTGAAATCCTTTCTGGAGTGTGAAATTACAAACTCGATGGTCGTTTTACTCATCACTCAAGAGGATTACTTTATTTTCAGTTTCGTTCTGTCTGCCCAACTGAACCACAAAGTGATGGGAATTCTCTCTACTTTTTCTCCAGAAACTGTAGGAAAAAAATTAAGAATAAGAAAATGTCCTAGTTTTCTCCCTGAATATTAAAATCTGGACATCCATACCACACATACTCTGCTTTATTTCAGCTTCCAGTACTTAAAATAAAAATTTAAAGAACTTTGAAATTCTGCTCCTGGGTCAGGAATGTGTGGTAGTAGCGCTTATTGGAGCAAACACAGCAATATAACCATCAATCATTTCCAGCTCTGAACAATCCAAACCATTTCTGCAAAAGCTGAAAGTGTTACCAGGTACCCTAAAGCAGTTAAACTCCTCAGTTGGCTGTTTCATTGTTCTTCTTTCCACATTTCCATTTTTTCTTTTTCCGTGTATTCTTTTTTTAGTTATTTTACCTGGAGCCCTGACCTTGGCTGTTCTATATTTCATTATACAATCAATATTAATAAAAAAGTCCCCAAGCTAATGTAACCCAGAACTTTTTAGTGTGTTCTATTCCATAATCATCATCTGGAAAAAAGTTCACAGTCCTGATAAAATTCTTAAACCATGTTTTTAAATAAGCCTTAATGTGATTAAACTTTTCCTGTGACTACAGTACTAGACATAACCAACTGTCAGTTAAGGATAAAATGACATATTGGTCAGTATTTTCTATTTTCATATAGGCTAAAATTGAATAACTATTTTCTTTCCAAAAAAATGTCCTTTACAAGATTAATTTGTTGTGTAGACCTATTGAAAGGTCCATTTTCTTAGAGCAAAATTATAAAAACAGTACCAATCTAAATCCCATCTCATTTGTCTTTCTCACGATGAGATATTGGCACATTATCATTAAATGGGGGGTCAACACTCCTCTTTAAACCAGTGCAGCCAGTTTATTTGCTTCAATGAATAGAATCAATCATGGGAAATAAGAAATTGTTGTTGTTTTCGAGAATCCTGGCCTCTGTGGTAATTCTTCAATACAGTGATCGATAACTAAACACATGTAATGTAAATTGCTTTTATTACATAATGTATTTTTTAGAAGAAGACGACACTACTCAGAGCCCACACTTAAGAAAGGGAAAATTATGCTCCACTTCTGTGAGGGCAGAGTATCTGCATTAATTATTTGTAATTTTTCTGCATGGGAGATTTGTCTATCAAAACTAATTCATCTTTTCAATCATTTATTTATATCACTATGGTGCCATGGATATATATCTTATACTTTGGGTTAAATTGATTGGATATTTTATTATTGATTTCCTTGTTATTATTTGTTTCCTGGGTTTGGCCATTGGACCTTCTTTCAGGTAGCTCCTGTGTCTCTGCGGCATACCCCATTTTTTTTTTAATACTTCCTTAATTTCTGGTACTACAATGTGTTCCAGGCCCAACTTGTACATTCCCTGTTCCTACTCTAGAATCATCCATTTCTCCAAGGAGACCAATCTTATTTGTCTGTTTGTTTGTTTTATTGGTGAATGACTTTAGAAACCAAGATCTGAGAACTAAGTATGCATGTTGCAACTAGAATGTTGTTGCTTCTAAGCTCTCTCAGCTGGCTGTGCAAGGAAATATACATGACTATACGAACTGTAGATAGATTTCTATATGTAATCATTGGTATCTATATTAAGATAACCCCATACTACATGGATCATTCTAGACTTCACTCCTTTCTTTCTATTACATCCCACTCCAAGAGTGAGCAATCTGGCCCCAACATTTGCAATCCATTTACTTAAATGTTCAATTGCATCATACATGTATGTTGATTGATTTCAGAATTGTTAGCTCATACTTTCATGTCAAACAAACTTATTAGCTAATTAAAGTACAGTGTTTATGGACAATTTTGTCTTTTTTTTTTTTAGTTTTATAATCTCCACTCATTTCCAAAGTTACTTCTATCCATATATTTCCTCCCAACCCCTCAACGGGGTTATTTCATACATTTGTAATATAGACAGATTCTTTTGTTCCAGTCTGCATTCCATTTTGGGAACCCCACTCACCCATCCACAAGCAGGTTCACTCTTTGTGCTGTAAAGTTCTATGCATTTTGGCAAATGCATAGTTCATATATTCACTATTATACTATCCAAGAGAATAGTTCTCCTGCTCTGGAATATCCTCTGACCTTCACCTATTCAACTCTCTTCCATGCACAAAACTTTGGAATCCACTGATGTGTTTACTACATGTGACAGTTTGAAGTTTTGTGAATCCCAGAAGAGATTATGTTGTTAAAACTAATCCATTCCTGTGGGTATAGGGACTTTTATTGCATTGAATTCAGTTAAGGGACACTTGATTAGATTACTTTATTAGATTGATTTAGGGCTTTTGATTGAACTATGTCAGTGAAGCATGAACCAGGTGGGGTCTTATCTAAACTAAGAACTGAAAGCAGAAACATATAAAAGAGGGAGAAGAAGAGACACAGAGAAAGGGCACTTTGCCATTTTGACCCTGCCATGTGAAAAAGAAGACTCCAGGTTCGCCTATAGCTGTGAAAATTCAGAGAAGCCCTGAGAGGCTCAATGAGACGAGGCCCAGGGAGAGATGCCAGATTGGCCACAGCCAAACTCCAGGAGAAAGTGGAGAGAGACTGGCAGACTTGCCATATTGTCTCCCCATGTGGCAGTACTCCAGGATCTGCTAGCAACTGGTCTTTAGTGAGAAAGCATCTCTGATGGTGCCTTAATTTGGATATTTTCACAGCCTTGGAACTGTGAGCTTTTATCCTAATACATTTCCCATTAGAAAAGCCAACCCACTCCTGGTATTTTGGATTAGCTGCCTTTGCAAACTAAGACAGAAGTTGGAACCAGGAGTACCAAAAATGTTTCAATGGTTTTATTATTGGGTAAGAGGTAGATTTTGGAGGAAATGTGAGATACCTGATAAAAAGGGCCTAGATTGCTTTGAAGAGACTGTTGGTAAAAATATGGACCCTAAAGTCACTTCTGATGAAGGCTTAGACAAAAATGATGACGGGAAGGAAGGTGATCCTCATTTTAAAGTTGCAGAGAATTTGGCAGAATTGACTTCTGATGTTACATGGAGGGCAGAATTTGAAAGTAAAGAACTTGGACATTTAGGTGAGGAGATTTCCAAACTAAATGTGTAAAATTCAGGCTGGCTTCTCTTTGTAGCTTATAGGGTTCCCATAAGGATGGCTATTTCCAGTAGACAGGCCTGACCAATCCCATGCTACAAAGAACAAACATGGCTTCTGGTAAGAAGGTGATTTATTGTGAATGCACAAGCAAGGAACTGGGGGAAGCTTCCCCAAACCAGTTCAAAGTAAAGATAGGAGCTAGGGTTTTTATAGGGAAAAAAGAAAAGAAAAGGGGCATTTGAGATGAAAAACAAGTAAAAAAAAAAAGTAATGTGTGAGGAGGGTACATGCAATTTCTCAGACCAGAGTTGCCTGAAGCACATCCAACTTGTTCTTGATTTCAGTGGTAAATAAGCCGCAGTTTAGATACAGTTATGCAGGTGCAAGGCCTTCATGGCTCCTTCCTCAGACAACCACTCAAGCATATCAAACTTTTTGTCTCTAGGAAAAGTAACAGATTTACACCACTCTGTCTGGTTTTGCTCTAAGATGCCATCTTATTCCTATAAGCAAAACTGAGAAGGTCTGGTTAATATCCTTCAGAGAACTAAGTGCAAACTATAAACTTCTAAACTTAGATTAATAGAAAACCAGTTCAATTAGTTTTAGAATTTACAAAGCTGCTTAAGTGGGGAAATTTCAATAGACACATTTTCCAGATATCAAATCCCCCCTTGTATTTATAACTCTTCTTATTCTTAAGCAGACATGTTTTTATAATATTACTCATATTTTTAAAAAATGGGCAAATATCTTATCTTCTGTAGTTACTTCCTGTTAATTAGGGGCAAAGTAAGATCTCATATCATTTTGGAGGATGCTTTTAACATAAACCCACAAAGACAATGTAGGCAGCAGCAAGAGAAGCATATAACAAGCAAAATAAAGGCAATACTTAAGAGAGCCACTCTCCATTAAATAGATAAGTTCATTAACTACTCAGAAAATGAGTCAAGTTTGCCAAGATTTTTAACAGGGTCAATATCACTTTGCATATGACCCAGTATAGAGGAGATATTATATTCATCAGGTATGTAGGTTCAGCGCTTAATACTACTAAATGCACAAGTTTCTTTTTGAGCTGCAGGGAATATATCTAAGCTCAAGGTTTTCAATACCATACCTGTTGTCCCTCCATGGGAGCAGGCCATAATAACAATTGTGTTTGTTTAAGTTCTACTCACATTACTCTGGTGTTTATTGCTCCACTTGGTATATCCTTCACACAGCCAGCATGCTGCAGAAGCTCAAGTGTTCCACAAGCCAGGTGCATTGCACCCACTGGCACTATGAAACAGATCCAGTCTGGTGAAAATGTCAAGCCATCACTGACTGGCAGAGCTGCAGGAGTCCAAAGCAACAATATAGTTCCATTTACTTCAGGAGCATGGCCAGAAGTGGCAGATATTTAGGGGTCACAGTGACCGACCTAGCCAATAACTCAAATGGAGAGATACCATATATGGTGTTGGGGGCCTGGTTTAATTGCACAAGAGAGTCTGACTTTGAGAAAGCAAAATGTTATAAGTTGTTAAGTTTGACTATTATGTTCTATTAAAAGTGAGAAGACTTGTTTTTCTTAAACAACCAAGGACACGATAAGGTTAAAATACAAGAAGCTATTTTGATAAAACAGAATTTCTGCTTTGTATACCAATTATTCAGGCAAAAACTTTTTATAAACTTTTATTGAAACAGACTAATGATTTAAGAAACATCACTTTGAGAGAGAAAATCAAATTTTAGTTTTGCATCAATATACTATTTGATCCTAAGGCTTTCAAAACTTTATGGAAGACTCATTAACTCTTACCCAACTTTGACCACAAAAATTCCTTTTCTACTCACCTTCTGCACTTTCTGTATTTATTCAAGTTTTGTCCCACATTTTCCTCTTTCTTAGTAACTAGTCATTTTATCTTAGGACAAAATTACTTTCTTTTTTCTTAATAATATATAAAAAAAAACATATTCTATATACCTTACATACTTAAGTTAGTAAAACGATTTTGAAACTGTCTCCAAGCAAACCTCTTACAGCATACAATTACCATCAAAATTAAACAAATTTGTCAGAATGATTCAGTTTTGTTATATGCAAACACAACTTCTCTTTATTTCAAATACCTAGTAACATGAAGTAATAGAACACTGATAGCTCATAGGGATGTTTTGTTTACTATTTTATCAGTATTTCAGAGATATATTATGAAACGTTAACAAAGACACATTTCTCAAACAGTTTCCTGCAGGAACATTGGCAGGGTTAAGGGAAGTCTGAATTGAAGTCTTAAAAAAGCAGCTAGCAATTTTCTTTTTTTTTTTTTTTTCCCTCTTTTACCTTCATAGAGTTGTTCAATTTGAAAGTTTACTAAATTTTAAGAGCACCAATTTTATTAACGTGGCTATCTAGATCTAATTAGAATTAACATGGAAACAAAACAAAGAACATTAATGTTGCTAAGTTTTTCCACTTTTGTAGCAGTTCAGCTAATTCCATTTGTGATTTCTTTTACAAAATAAACTCAATTTCAGCATTGTGTTGAAATTTAAAGACTCGTTTTTAGGGTACTTTTCACTGTTATCCAGTTTATACTTTGGCCAGGCAACATTGAAATAGAAACTCATTTCATTTTTCTTAAGGGGGTCTCCTCCAAATTTAGACCAATTTTCTTTTATGCCTCCAAAGGAGATATAGCCAGCACATTCTGAGAGTTTCCCATGGCTAGGCAACACCAACAGAAGTTACAAAGAGAGAACAAAAGAATAGGAGCTCCTCAAAATCAACAGGTTCCCCAAGTTCAAAGCAAAAATGCAATTTCATATTCAACAGGGGAACCCCCAAATCTGAGATCACAGATAATGGGACTCAATCCCATCAGGTTCGTATTCCCGAGTTCAGATCAACTCAAAGTTCAACAGTCTTCTGGCATGAGCAAACCAACAAAGCTAATCCAACAGTCTCCTCAGTACCAGCAGACCAACAAAGTACAAGTAAGCAAAGATCAGAACAGAAGAAAGAATTTTACATATTTACCTAGAACAGGGAAAACCCAGATTCAGAATCACCTTCATATGAAGTGTCCATTGTCTTCCCATGGCAGAAACCTCACCTGGAACCTCTAGCCTCAATCTCCCAGGAAAATCCCTGGACAGCTGCTGGGCATAGAGCTGAGGGATCCAGGGAAGCCCCACAGCCAACAAGACATGGATCAGGGCTGCTCCAGGGGCTGGATCCCAGAGCAGCATGTATCTTGCCATGAGCGAACTATAGTTACCATAAGGGCAGCTATTTCCAATAGGCAGGCCCACCTGATCCTGCGCTAAAAAGGACAAACATATCTTTTAGTGAGATGGTATTTTATTACAAGTGCGCAAGCAAGGAACTGGGGAATTCTTCCCAAAACCAGTTCAAAGTGAAAATGGGAGCTAGGGTTTTTATAAGGGGAAAAAAAGAAAGAAAGAAAAGGGTAGTTGAGGAAAAAAAAAAAAACAACAACAAGTGTACTAGTCAGCCAAAGGGGTGCTGATGTAAAATACCAGAAATCTGTTGGCTTTTATAAAGGGTATTTATTTGGGGTAGAAGCTTACAGTTACCAGGCCATAAAGCATAAGTTACTTCCCTCACCAAAGTCTATTGCTTCATGTTGGAACAAGATGGCTGCCAATGTCTGTGAGGGATCAGGCTTCATGGGTTCCTCTCTTCCCCAGGGATTACTTATCTCCAGGCTCAGCTCCTCTGCTATCTCCTCAAGGTCAGCTGTAAACTATGAGGCTCTCTAGGCTTTGCCTCTCTCCACAAGGCCAGCTCTAGACTATCAGGCAAATGGCTTTGTCTCTTCCCCTGGGCCTGTGTCTGAGAAGCCATGTCTATTCCTCTGTTTTCTTCTCCTATGTGTTCACTTCCCAAGCTCCAGGTCAAAACTCAGCATCAGAACTCTGTCCTTTGCAATGTCTTTTATCTGTGAGTCCCCCACCCACCCACAAGGTATGGGCTAATCAAGGCCCTAAACATAATTTAATCATGCCCAGAGGAACAGTCCAGTTTACAAGCATAATCCAAAATCTATTTTGGAATTCATAAATAATGCCAAACTGCTACACTCCATCTTCTGAATTCCAAAAAGACATTACAATATTCCAGAAACCTTATTTCAGTAACAGTAATAAGTATTGTTATCAAATCATAATCAGTTTAAAGAAATACAGTCTTGGGGCAAAGTCCCTTCAGTCTGTAGACCTCTGAAACTTAAAAAAAAAACAACAAACATTTATCTGCTTCCAAAACACAAATGGATAGACAAAGGATAAATATTTTCTTTACCATAAGGCAAAATTGGGAGGGAAACATGAGCCATGTGTCCTCTGAAGTTCAGTAAACTTGCAGGGCATCCTTCACTCAATTTCAAAGTCAGAGAGTCATACTTAAGAGATGGTTTCTTCCGCATGGAGCCACATGGGGACCCACCTTTTCCACAGGCTTCCCCAGTGGCCATTTTCTTGGTTCCACCTCATCAAGCATCTGGGTGGCAACCAAGCTCCAGATCTTATCCTCCAAGAGTGTTGGAATGATTGCCATATTTTGCCCAAACTTTGAGTTAGTCTTAGCCCCCCTGGAGTGGTATGAAGACAACATTCCCCCTAATCTTTGGCTTACAGGCCCAACCATCTCAGAGCAATGAATTGACCACCTGGCCTTCCCTAAGCAGTGAGGGACAGGTCAAACCCTCTCAGACTTATGGAGTGCTGACCTTAACTGCCCTAATCCTTGAGGAATGTGCTCCACCCTCTCTGTACCCTGGGGCAGCAAAACTCCGTCAGTACATTGGGCAGGAGCACCCACCTTCTTCAACTGCCAGGGCAAACTCACCCTCTCTGTACACATGGGTGGGGTTTCTCTCTTGGCCTAAGGCAATGTCTTAAATCCAGATCTCAGCTTCCATGGTTTTCCTTTTAAAGCTGTTTCTCCTTCAACCTCTCCTTTCAATGTCCTTTTTTGTCCAAGCTGACAGTGGTTTTGTTCATACAGCTCTCTCATAAAGTTTGTTGGTTTAGCATGCAAGAAGCAGGCATCCAAGCCATCAGACAGTAAGACTTTTCACAAATCTTTCCTAGATAACTGCCTGTTCAATCCTGATTTACAAGTTCCAGGCTTAGTTAAGTCCTCAAATGGGGCACTATTGTCTGGGAGCTTGATTTCCAGTGGCTTGGAATTTCCAGAATCAGTTTCTCTTTACTTGGTGTTCAACATTTCAGTCCTCAGCTTATCTCTCTTATCTAGCATTTTGCTATAATCTGCAAGAAGACGCTAAGCCGCATTCTCTGGTTTTACATTGGAAAGTTCTTCAGCTAAATGCCCAGGATCACCATTTTCAAATTCTTCCTTTCATAAAACATCAGGAGTCAATCTTGCTAAGTTCTCTGTGACTTTAAAACACAGATTGCCTTTCCTCCAATTTCTCATAATAGTCTCATCATTTATTTCTAAGACATCATAAAAAGTCTCTTCAGCATCCACATTACTAACAACAGTCTCTTCAAATCACCGTAGGTCTTTTCTACCAAGCATCTCACAATTCCTCCAAAAAAATAACCCTTACCTATTTTTAAAACCCACTCCTGGTACCAAATTCTGTATTAGTCAGCCAAATATGTGCTGATGCAAAATACCAGAAATCTGTTGGCTTTTATACAGGGTATTTATTTGGGGTAGAAGCCCAAAGTTACCAGGCCATAAAGCATAAGTTACTTCCCTCACCAAAGTCTATTGCCTTCTGTTGGAGCAAGATGGCTGCCGACGTCTGTGAGGGTTCAGTCTTCCTGGGTTCCTCTCTTCCCAGGGCTTGCTTGTCTCCAGGCTCAGCTCCTATGCTATCTCCATAAGGCCAGCTGCAGACTATCAGTGAATGGCTCTTTTTCTCTCCCCGGGCACCTGTCTAAGGAACCACCTCTATTTCTCTGTGTTCTTCTCCTTTGTGTTCACTACCTGGGCTCCAGCACAAAACTCAGCATCAGAACTCCAACTTTGTCCTTTGCAATGCCCTACTGATATGGGCCAATCAAAGCCCTAATCATAATTTAATCACGTCCAGAGGAACAGACCAGTTTATAAATATAATCCAATATCTATTTTTGGAATTCATAAACAATGCAAAGCTACTACAAGAAGTAAAGAAAAACAAAAAACAAGTAATGTGCGAGGAAGCTAAGTGCAGTTTCTTGTCCTGCCTTGTCTCAAGCACATCCAACTTGTCCTTGATTTCAGTGGGTCATAAACCACAGTTTAGATATAGTTTTGCTGGTACAAGACCTTCATGGCTCCTTTCTCAAACAACTGCTCAAGTATATCAACCATTTTGTCTCTGGAAAAAGTTACAGATTTATACCATTCTTTCTGGTTTTGCTCTAAGACATCATCTTATTTCTGTAAGCAGAACTGAGAAGGTTTGCTTAATATCCTTCAGGGAACTATGTGAAAAGAATAAACTTCTAAATTGATTAATAGAAAGCCAGTTCAATTAATTTTAGAATTTTCAAAGCTACTTAAGTGAAGTAATTTCTATAAGCACATTTTCCAGCAGACAATAGCAAAATGCAAATATAAAGAGGTAAGCTGAGAACTGAACTCCTGGGCACAAAGAAACCAGAATTTGATGGTTTGGGAAATTCCAAGTCTGTTTGAACCAAGTCCGCAGAGGATAGTGTCCCATGTGAGCAATTAACTGAACTTGGAAAGAAGCAGCCATTTCCTTCCAAGTTAGGGTTGGAAATGCAGTTATCCAGAAAGAATTTTTGGAAAGTCTTACTGTCTAATGGCTTTGACCACTGTGAACTACATGCAAAAACAATGAGCTATTTTTGAGATCTGTATGAAGAAGACCACTGTCAGTCTGAACTAAAAGGAACAGGGAGGGAAGAGATTGAAGAAAAACTGCTTCAAAAGCAAAACCATAGAAGCTGTGGTTTTGACTTGCAGCATTTTCTCTGGCCAAGAAACTGACCCCACCCATGTGTGCAGAGGAGGTAAATATTCCCTGGAGCTTGGAGAGGGTGGGCCTTTTGCCCTGTTGCTAAGGAAGAGTTAGGCTGCCCTGGGCTACAGTGAGGGTGAAGCACATTCCCAGGTAGTTGGGGAGAGTTAGGTTTCCACCCAATCTTGTGAGGGACTTGGGCGTCTGCTCATTCGGTTGGGAGTGTTAGATCACCACCCCATGGTTCTGAAGGGGTTGAGTATATTCCCCGGAGATTGGGGAAATTGTGGTAGTTACCCCAGTGTTCTTGGAGAGTGAGGCCTAGAACACAGTCACCACCCAGATGTTTGATGAGGGTGCAACCAAGAAGATGGCCAGAGGACAAGCCCTTGGAAGAGTGGGCCTCCATGAGGCCCTGAGGTGAAGAAGAAACCGTCATTCTATAGATGATGCTCAGACTTTGAAATCTAAGGGAATATTCCCTGCAGGTTTTCAGGACTATTTGGCGACAGTGAAACCTGTTTTCCTTCCAATTTCTCCCTATAAGAATGGAAACATTTATTCCATGACTATTGCTCCTTTGTACATTCCCCAATTAATTGCCTTTGCATCTTTGTAAAATAAAATGTTAGAAATATCTGTCTTAATTTCTGTTCTGTCCTATCTATTCTGTTGCATTGATTGTTTTGCCAATACCACATTGCCCTGATTAGTGTAGTTTTATAGTCAGTCTTGAAATCAGATATTATGTCCTCCAAATTTGTTCTTGTTTAATATTGTATTATATATTTAAGATCAATTGCTTTTGCATTCAAACTTTAGAGTGAGTTTATCCATATCTACAAAATAGATTTTTTTATGAAATTGGCATTTAACATGAAAGTAACTTCCTGATAAAGCCAAAAACCTAGGTTAACCATTGTACTAATTTGTTAACATATTTCATAAAACTTTAATGATGTCATCAAATTGTGACAGAAATAAAACTCTTGAAAATGTTTCATTAACATGGTCATTTGAAGTAACTGATATTTGCTTTTATGTGGTAGATATTGTCTTTCTTTAAATTAGAAAGCCTGATAGAGCCCCTCTAGAAACCTCCTCTAGTGAAAATCTGGAAAAAAGACTAATTTTGAAATAAGATTTTTTTTCCTGCATTCTAAAAAGTCAATGAGTCCTTAAACTGAGCCACTTAACTATCCTATTATTTTTACCCTATGTGCTGGAACCTCTGAACAATGTTAACCTCATGCTGTGCAATGGTCTCTCTAAGCTGCATTAGTGAGATTGGGAAGCACATCAGTATTAATATTATGTGAAAGTGAGGTAATGTTCATGTTGCCAATTTGGTGATACATGCATTTTATTATGAATTGCATCTACATATTTAAACACTAAAATGTAAGTTAATTGTCTACGAAGTACGGACATTAATAATCTACATATGGTGCTGCAGTGAACAAAATTAGGTGTTGGGAATACTGATAGATCTAACGGTGCTTTTTCTTTTTAATTATTATTATCATTGTTGTCTCAGTTAGACATGTGGAAAAAACATGATAATTACTGAACAATTAAGATAATTAGCCTATGCTAGATTTTATTTTCATATTTTATATTCACCTCAATGAACATGAACAATAGGTATTATTCCCAATCTGCAGTGTAGGAAATTATTTAAGAATATTTTCTACAGTAAACAAATACTAGCAATGGTAGAGCTTGGTGATCCTCTTACATATAGCCCATACTGGACTCTAGAATCTAGTACTAATCTAGAATCTAGTACTAATGATCAGGTAGTGTTTCCCCAGCCCAGATAGCTATATAAAATAATACCAGAAGGCAATTGTGTGCTGGTAAAGGCTTAAAAATGAGCTCCACTTGCTCCGTCCCAAATAAATGACATAACTTATTATAAGCTTTGCTGATATAAATTGTTTAGCTCAAAGGTTACAAAAATTAACAAAGTAATCAATAATGTTACTGTTAATTATACACAGCTAAAGGATGATTCTTATCAAATGCTTTCATTGACTTTTGTTGAATTCTTGTATCTCTAACCAGCCATAGGTTGTATTTGTTGATATTTGTATTTATCTTGAAGCACATGACCAAAGTGAAACAACAAAGATATATGTCAGAACTTTCTTCATTCATCAGTGATATGAATGACTTTTTTGCAAAATCAGATAACTGCATTTGAATATTAGAATGATACTTCCTCAATTTTTGTGCTATTCATGGTTTAATGGCTATATTTTATACATTTTAATTTAATCAACATTATTAAAATTTTCTCCTTCACTTTCTTAAGACAATCAACCAAAGAATAATTTAAGATCCCATTTTAAGTCAATTTCCATGATGTACATATTCCTACCAGAGCTGACTTTAAGTTCCAACATGATAACTCTGAGCATGGAGTTGGGAAGAGATGCTTGGTGGCATCCTGTCATATCAGATATAATAGACATAATTAACCTCAATGGAAAGTGATGATTTTTGATATGTATTGTTTTTTAATATAATTAATTTTATTTGTATGCCATGTAATTTAATTTTTAATTATCACAATATTACAACTAGAATAAAACATTCTTGAAATTTGATAACCCATTTTTGCAAGCTGGAAAAAGTGACCTCAGCAAACCATGACCTGAGGGGTTCTTAATGCAGGACTTGATGAAATAACAACTATAACAGATGAAAATAAGCCAACGAACATAGAATAATGAGAATTCTATTAATTTTATTGTAAATTTTAAATACATCTAGTCATGTATAATGCAATATACACCACACAATGCTTTTGAATTATATCCTCAGTTTGCCAATACTCTGTAATATAAATGTAAAATAATCTTATAAAGAGCCAGTGGTCCTATCATTGTGTATCTGAATATTTTCTAAATAGTCTTAAAAATGTCTGTTCGAAACATAACAATTATTATATGTAACATATAAAATATTAGTCCAGATAATCTTTTACCATAATTGTAATGTCAAATGAAAGACAACTCTGAAAATCATTCATTCCCTTTCTATTTTCTGATCCCTTTCTCTGCCATCTTTTGTAGAAAAGTAAAAAATTCTTTCCTGTATAGCCCAGTGATGAAGTAATATTTGAGAAACAAAGTAGGATTTATTTATGACTAGATTTATTTTGCTGTCATCCATTTTTTTCCAGTGGAAAATAACTCATTCCATTTTACTTCATTGGCACTGAAAATGTTTTATAGAAATGCCATAAGATTTTGTCTGTTAATACTTTAAGAGACAAAATTCAAGGAGATGTAATGTATGGAAATTTTTTTACAGAATATTTATATGGAGAAGAAGAAAAAAATAAAAGTCAAGTTTGTCTAAATGTCCAGATTTAACACATATTATTTGTAATATATACATCAGGAATAACATTTTACTGGTAAGTTAAACTGGATATTCAGAATATATTATTTTCAACTATTAAAATTTAGGCCTTTTAAGATGGAATAAATGTGTCAATGATCATTAACCACAATCTGCCTCATCTTCGAGTATGTCTTAAGGACATTGGAGTCAAGGACAAGCCAAAGCTATCAGTTTTGATTTGTCATCTTGACTGTGAGTATCAGTGAACAAACATGATTTTTTGATGGACAAGTATATGAGCGGTAGGCATGGGTTAAACATAGTTGCGATGATGATAGCACCAAACAGCTGAGACGTGATCCAGGAGATGCATTGACCAAATGTTGATCATTAGCTATAGCCAATCAGACCATGGAAATATTTGGGCCTTGAACAATGGCCTAGAAAATAGTGAACACAGGAATTAGGTGATAATTCCATCGCTTCTTATGATAGCAAATAGTTATGCCTGGTAGTGTGGACATAACTAGATTGATTCATGTTGAGAGTATGGGAGAAATTTCCACAACTTGTTTCTTCTAAACTTAAAAGTTCTAGCTAGAATAAGAACTATTGGCAAACACCATTTGTAGAAACCATCTATTAGTTTACTAGTTTTAATATGTTCTGTTTAATTTTTATTTTGAAATATTTTAAATTTATGGAAACATAACAGAAACAGTTCAAATTTCCCCTATGTATATTTCAACTAGATTCACTGATTGCTAAATTTTGTCACATATCCTCTCTCTCTCTCACCTCCATCCATATATACATAATTCTCCTGAACTATTTCACAGTGAGTTGCAAACAGCAAGCACTTTTTCCCTAAATAGTTTCACATGAGTTTCTAAAAACAAGATATTCTTTTATATAACTAAAATACAATTATCTTGGAATATTTACTTATCATATTTATACCTGTTTGTCTATAAAATGTAAAATAATTGCACCTACATGAAAGATTTTGAATTTTTAGACTAGTACTAGGCCCAAATTAGGCCCTACATTATTTTCAGCAATTATAATTTTTATTAATTTTGAATGCTTAAGAGAATCAAATAACATGAAAACTCTAAAAAGTAAATGGACCAAAAAGAGTGATTGTTTTTTATTGTTTTTGTTTTGTTTTGTTTTTCTAATTTTTTAAAAAAGATACTTAGATTACATAAATGTTACACAAAAAATACAGGGATTCCCATATGCCTCACCTCCCACACCTCCCACAACCTCCCAATTAAACATCCTTCATTATTGTGGTACATTAATTGCAATTGAAAAACACATCCTGGGGCTTTACCATTAAGCATGGACCATAGTTCACATTGTAGACCACACTCTCTCCCACACAGTTCTGCATATTACATGATGATATAAAATGGCCTATATCTGTCTTTGCGGTGTCACTCAGGACAATTCCCAAGTCCCAAAAAATCCCCTGTATTACAACTGCTTTTCCCTCTCCCTGTGCCCAGAGCCTCCAGTGGCCACTGGCTCCACATCAATTTTGTAATTTTGTCCATTGCTTGAATCACAATATGTCTATAGTAGAATACAAGTAAGTCCACTCTAGTCCAAAGTTCTTCCCCCATCCTGAGGAGTCTGGGATGTTATGTCCACTCTACCTCCAATTGAGAGGGGGCTTATATCCCATGGGGAAGATGGATGGGATTATTCTGCCTGCAGCTGCAGACTTTCTCCATTCCCTTGGATCATCGTTATCCATCATCATCGCCCTGCCAGTTGTCCTGGGTGAGTCCAATGAGCTATAAAGTAGGAGCTGCTGCCCCACTGAGGTTCTGGGACAGCTGGCACATGCACAGCCCAAAGACTCGAGTATCTGGATGTACACCTACAAACTCCAGCACCAAATATAGGTTTGAATAGAAACCTACGAGCCATGTGCAGGAAAGACATAGTTGAGTCCAACTCTGTCACTCTCAGGCGCACAAACTCCAAAGTAGGGCCCAATGGCAAGGCACAAAACTTTGGAACTATCTGTCCTGACATAGGACCTGGGTGTCTCCAGAGCCCTCAGGAGTCCCACTATTTGGGGTGATATCCACTTTGGAATTCTATGAGATCCTACTGAGATGTGCATAAGCGTTACCTCTGGGATGACCTCCCGACACATTTTGAACTCTCTTAGCCATATAAACTCATTTGTCTTTACCTTTTCCCTCTTTTATTCAAGATCTTTTTCCAGTTGCATTGCCAGTAGGTGCTTGGTATCAGTCCCTCGGTGCAGGGAGGCTTATCCCTGGGAGTCATGCCCCACGCTGGGAGGAAGGTAATACATTCATATGCTGAGTTTGGCTTAGAGAAAGGCCACATTTGAGCAACAAGGAGGCTCTCAGGAGGCAACCCTTAGGCACCCCATAACAATAGGCTAAATTTCAATTTCAAGAGCAAAGACTCATAAGGCTAGTCATCAATATCAAGGGCCCATCAGTGGATCATCCTCCTTCTCCAGTCCCTGCCCCTGCACTTGGGGGACTGTTGCTGCTCCTTAGAGAATGTGGCAGAGCTCTCCAGGATGGGAATTCAGTATTCTTTCATTTATTGAGTGATTCTCCACCCACTGTGACAGTGCCCTGTGAACATTTGAACATTTTTATATACCTTATACGTATGCTCAGGTGAACTTCCTCCTATGCATCCCCCATCCCTGACACCCCACACTAACAATCCTTCCCTGCCCCAGTTATAACCCTTCTGTGATCCAAAGCTTCTTCAAAGATGAAGCCATTACAATAGCTGATTACAATTAATAGGAAAATGAAATAATAATGATAAGTTTAAATGTAAGAGATAAAATACATAATTTTAAAAAAACTAAAAATAAAATTAAAAGATTGGGATATTAAAAAAATGAAAAATATTAAAAAAATTTTTTTTTACCTTTTGCCTTTCATCACTGCAATATCTGGTGTCCAGTCTGTACCGTGGCATCTTCCCCTCTCATTCCCCAGTGCCTCACTATTTTTCATTTTGTTTTCAAAGAAGTTTTAGGTGACAGCAAAGTCATACACAGAATACAGGAGACTCTCATATACCCAACATACTCCCCCTTTCCTCCCCCCCATTAATACCTTTTTATATGTGGATTATAGCATTGTTATAACTGATATACAAATAGTGAAACATAGCTACTAAACATTGTCAGTGGTTTACACTATCGTTTACATTTTAGACCATACACTTTTATAAATTTTGATGATATTTACCATGTCCTGTGTCCATCACTGTATGGTAATGAAGAACATTTCCAGTGACCACTAAATACT
>JAQZBX010030200.1:0-26931 GCA_029593785.1 Cabassous unicinctus | reverse complement strand
TATTTTAAAATAATATCAAATGCATAAAAATTACAAAGGGCTCCTGATCCCTTCAGTAGGATTTAGTTAAAGTTTTGCCACATTTTTCCACTAACAAATCTTTCACAAAAATATTCCAGGGTAAATGCAAATGAAAACTACAATGAGATACCATTTCACACCTTATAGAATGACCATTAAAAAACAGAAAACTACAAGTGCTGGAGAGAATGTGGTGGGAATGTAGAATGGTGCAACCTCTGTGAAAGACAGTTTGGTGGTACATTAAGAAGCTGAATATAGAACTTCTGTATGATCCAGCAATCCTATTACTAGGAATACATTCAGAAGAATGGAACGCAAGGATGTGAACTGACATTTGCACACTGATATTCATAGCAGCATTATTCACATTTCTAAAATATGGAAACAGCCCAAGTGTCCATCAAACAATGAATGGAAAAACAAAATGTGGTATATACACACAATGGAATACTATTTAGTTGTAAGAAGAAATGTAATCATTGTGGATATGACAACATAGATGATATTTGAGGATGTTATGATGAATGAAATGTCAGACACACAAGGACAAATTTTATATGGTCTCACTAAAATGAACTAAATATGATGAGTAAATTCATAGCTGTAAACTTTAGAGCAGGGGTTCTTAAACTTTTTTGTCTCATGGATCCCTTTGCCAGTCAGGTAAAAATGTCAGACCACTTACTAATTCCACACTATACTGTGTATTATTTAATAAATATATTACACCCATACCAACATGTTCCCACAAGAATAAAGTTTTTTTTTTTAATTTCAATTTAAGCTCACGGGCCCCTTGTTAAGAATCCTGGCTCTAGAGTATAGGTTAGTAGGAAATATAACAGAATGAGTTGAGAATGGGAGGTGATGTTCAACATATATAGAATTTTTAATGAGGTTAATTGTAAAAGTGTAGAAATGAATAGTCAATTGTAACACATTATAGTGAACATAGCTCACACTGCTGATTTATAAATGAGATTGTTGTTGAAAGGGGTAGACATGTCTGACATTTATGATATGTAAATATCAATTGAAAGGAAACTAGAGTACAACCTAGGGTATGTGTAACAGTGATTTCAGTGGTGCATGAAGATTGTGGTTATTATTTAAATATAAAAATGTTATTTTACAAAGTGTTAAGAATATGGTGATACATAGGAAAATTACAACTTATGTAACTTATGGATGATAATTAACAGTAATACTGTAATATTCTGCAGCAATGGCAAAAGTTATTATATCAATTCTAAGAGACAACCATAGGGGTTACAAGAGGCTATGGGACTTTTCCTTTTAGTGTAACAAAAATATTCTAAAATGGTTTGTGGCATGAAAGCACAACACTGAAAAAAACAAGAGCCACTAAGTGTACACTGAATGGATTGTACAAACCAGGGGGCTTTATAACACACAGGGAATCCAGTGTTTGAAGATGGACTGTGGTTAACAGGACAAATATGAGAATGTTTCTCATGAACTATAGCAAATGTATGATACTAATACAGGGTGTTAATAATTGGGTAGGTTGGGGGAAAATATACCAAATGTAAGACATGGGCTATAGTTAATAGTAATATTTTGATGATGCTATTTCATAGTGTTTAACAAAAGTTTCACAACAATCCAAGTGGTTGGTGATGGGGTGATATATGGGAAACCTGTATGAAGATAGGCAAGTTTGTTTTTTATGTTCACAACTTTTACTACACACTTATTGTTTATATACATGTATGAAAGATATAGTTCAAAAAATTTATTTAAAAGTATACTGTAGTGTATTTATCTAAAAACAAGAACACTCTTTTAGAAAATCTAAAATCAGGAAGTCAACTTTGATTCAATGCTGTAATCTCATTCACAGATGCCTTCAACTTTTACTCACCTTCCTACCCTTTCCAAACTGTATGAAAAAATCAATTTTTCCAGTGATCTTTATCCAGTCATCTTCAAGATAGAGCTCTTCCTGAGAAGTTCTTTCATTTTCTCATCTTAGACAAATTTAAAGAGAACAGATGACCCCAACCTGGGTCTGCCCAGTGTTTCCTCTTGAGATTTAGGCCCTATATTCCCAGTAGGAACTCAACCTGAAGCTATGCTTTCTTCAGTGCAGCCCATCAAGAAGGATAGGAGATCCACTTGCCTCACCCACTCAGAATGTGAACTCAATAACCTGATGAAATTTCTCTCTGGTTCCTCCACATGCAAAAACATATTTTCACTTTGCAGTGAATGACATTTTATGAGGACATATTCTGAGATTATATCAATATCATGGACCCTATCCATTCTCCAACCACCATCCTTTTGTCTGAATCAACCACCACTCTGATGGTTGCCAAATGTTGACTTTTTTCCATTTCCATTTCCAACACTGCTTGTAAATTACTTGGCTTTCTACCTTACAATGGACTTCCTTGCTCCTTGTTTATTTGCTATAGCACTAAAGATTAATGTTTTATTCAATACATTCTTACATGTTATCAATATTTACTTTAATGCCCAAATTGTACCAGATTGCCCTAGTGGGATGTCCTTCAAGTTGATTCACTGAGGCCCCAATAATTCATCTGCATTTTGTCTAGGAGGGGTTCAATGAAGGTGTCTTTAATTATTCCTTACTTCATATTCCAAAGTACATGCCGTGTCACAGGTCCCATTTTTTTTCATCAAGTCTTCTGGGCAACCATCACAGAGTGTTTTAAATTCATCAATACACTCTTAAATTTACTCTTGGTGTAATCTCTAGTCCTTATGTCAATGCATCCTAAACTTGAAGGGCTCTCTTGAGCACAATTATCTCATTAAGTCATTCTTCTTTAACTTTGTCAATAGGTTCCCACTGTCCTTAGAACAAGAACCATAGGGCTTACAGTGTCCTTCAAACCCTGAATGCTGCCTTCTGCAGTCCAGTCCAACCAACTGCCTGAAGTCCATTCTACTCTCAGTTCCTGCAAAGAACAGTCTGTATTTGCTGGGATTTTTGTACATTTCCCCCTTAATGTCAAGTCATATCCCAAGCAAAGTTTCTAAAACTTTGCTCAGTTAAATCGTTAATGTTTGTCCCACTTTAACAAATGAAGTCCTTAGATACTATGTACACAAGTTAGCATTTTTAATTTTACATTAAATTATCTCTTCTAAACTAGACAAACTCCAGGGGGTAAAGGATTGATTGCTTTATTTGCCTGTATAATTCCATTCATTGATACATCCCTGACTCAAAGGGATCATGCATTTCCTTAAGAATGTTCCATAATGGCCAGACTGGAAAGACATGGCATTAAAATTTGAGTAACAAAAAATAGAATACCTGATTACCTAAAATACCTGTTTTTAAAAAATATGCACTGAAATTGTTTTTCAGAGCAATGAATATTTAAAAGTAAATATTATAAAGAAGGCAAGGTGTGTTTCTTGTAATTGGATCATGTTGTCAAAGATATCTAATCTGTTGGAGGCACAGTTGACTCCCTAGGCCTTTGGATATAAAGTGGGTCTGTTACAGGCAATAAATGCTTGTATCATCTTTTATCCATTATCCCAAATTCTGCTCTAATTAATTACATTAAATGAAAAATTATTAAACTAAATAAATAGAGCAGAGATTGATGTAATGTTAAAATTACGTAAAACGAAAGACATAAAACTGCCATTTTTGTTTTCTATATTGCGTTTTTGGTTATTTATTTTCTGCATTTTTAAAAATAAAGTTTTTGTTTTGAAAGAGCTATAGATTACATAAAGGCTACACCAAATATATAAGGGATTCCCATATACCTCACCCTTCCCCCTCCTACATTTTTCCACATTAACAATATCTTTCATTAGTATAGTACATTTGTTACAATTGATAAACACATATTGAAGCATTGCTGCTAACCATGAACTATAGTTTACATTATAGTCCAAAAGATAAAATCCTATAACCCCTAATATTGGTCATGATTTTTCATACTTTCTGCCAATGTCTGCCTTTTAACTGGGCAATTTAAGCCATATACTCTTTATTTTTTAATGTTCTTTATGAGAGAATTTGTGAGCTTAAAATCAACATGCCTAATGTGCAGAATTCCTATATATCTTCCCTCCCCCAACACCTTGCCTTGTTATGAAATATTTATTACAGATTATGAAAGAACATCATCAGAATACTACTAATAAGTATGGTCCCTAGCTTACATTTGGAATATTTTTTCTCTATACACCCCCTTTATTAAGACCATGCATTAGTATTGTACATTTGTTGTACTTCATGGAAGAATGCTCTCATATTTATACTCTTAACCACATTCCATCATCCCTCAAATAGTTCACTGTGTTTTACAGTCCCATGCCTTTTACCATCCAAAGTGTGCACTCAGTGCCTCTCATTTTCATCACAGAGCTGTGCAGTCGTCATCTCAGTAAATGTTTAATGTTTTCCTTAGTCCAAATGTAAAATCCTATACCCCCTATTATTGATCCTTAGCATTGATATAGTACCTTTTTTGACATTGATGCAAGAATATTACAAAATTGTTTTTGGCTATAGTCTGTAAGTTACATTAATTGTATTTTCCCCATGCATCACCATATTCTAATCACCTTGTATAGTGTCATACATTTGTTCTAGTTCATTTAAGAACATTCTTGTATCTGTACTATTAGCCAAAATCTTCAACCACCACCAGGTTCACTATGTAATTTAGTCCCTATATTATTCTCTAGCTTTCTTTCAGTTGACATTTACAATTCTAGACTACCCCCCTATGATCACTATCACTTTTATGAACCATTCATATAAGTTATGGCCACTACAATGTGTTACCATCAACTCTATCCATTTCCACACATTTACAGTCAAGCTAATTAAAAATTCTACATGCATTAAGCATCAGTACCCATCCTCAGCCCTCATCCTATCTCCTGGTAACCTATAATCTAGATTTTAACACCATGTGTTTATTCTTTGTATTTAGTTCATATTAGTGGGACCATACCATATTTGTCCTTTTGTGTCTTGCCTATTTTATTCTGCATAATGTCCTCAAGGTTCATCCATGTTGTCATATGTGTCCCAATTTCATTTCTTCTTATGGTAGCATAGTAGTCCATCATATGTATACACTGCAATTTGTTTATCCATTCATTGTTTAATGGACACTTGTGTTGTTTCCATCTTTTGGCAATTTTGAAATATACCACTGTGGACACTGGTGTGCAAAAGTCTGTTTGTGGCCTTGTTTTCAGTTCTTCTGCATATATTCCTAGTAGAGGGATGGCTGAAACTTATGGCTGTTCTATATTTGGATATTGAAAAAGAATTTCATGTGCTTTTTTTGCCATTTGTATTTCATCTTTGAAAAAAATATCTATTCAAGTCTTTTGCCCAGTTTTTAATTCAGATTGCTTGCCCTTTTATCAGATATGTTGTTTCCACATATTTTCACCCATTGAGTAAGCTATATTTTCACCTTGACAATGTCCTCTGATGCACAAAAGTGTTTCTAACTTTGAGAAAGTCCCCATTATCCAAAATGTCTTTCATTGCTCATGTTTTGAGTGTAAGCTCTTAGAAACCACCAGCTACCACCAGGTCTTGAAGAGTTTTCCCTACATTTCCTCTTAGAAGTTTTATTGTTCTTGCTTTTGTATTTAGGTCTTTGATCCATTTTGAGTTAATTTTTGTATAAGGTATGAGATAGGGGATCGCTTTCTTTGTTTCTTTTGGCTATAGATATCCAGTTCTCTCAACACCATTTCTTGAATAGAACAGATGTGTGGGTTTGACAGCCTTGTCAAAAGTCACATGACTATAGATGTGAAGGTTTGATTTGAAACATCAATTTTGTTCCATTAGTCTATATGTATATGTTTATGCCAGTGCCATGCTGTTTTTACCACTGTAGATATGTAATATGATTTAAAGTGTGGAGGTGAGGGTCCTCCAACTTTGTTTTTCCTTTTAAGATGCTTCTGCCTATTCAGGGCCCCTTACCCTTCCAAATAAATTGAGAATTGGGCTTTACATGTCTTTAAAAATTGCTAGTGAAATTTTTACAAGGATTGCATTAAATCTGTTTATCAATTTACACAGAACTTACATCTTAAAGATATTTAGTCATCCCATCCATGAACATGGAATGTTCTTCCATTTATTTAGGTCTTTTTAAATTTGTTTTAGCAATGCATTGCAGTTTTCTGAGTACAAGTGCTTTACATCCTTGGTTAAGTTTATTCCTATATATTTGATTCTTTTTGTTGTGAATATAAATGGAATTTTTTCCCTGACTTCTTCCTCAGATTGCTCATTACTATTGTATAGAAACACTACTGACTTTTGCATATTAGTCATGTATCCTAATATTCTGCTGAATTAATTTATTATTTCTGGTAGCTTTCTTGTACATCTTTTGGGATTTTCTAGGTAAAGGGTCATATCTGTGAAAAGTGACAATTTTACTTCTTCTTTTCAAATTTGCACACCTTTTATTACTTTTTCTGGCATGATTGCTCTAGCAACAACCTCTAGCACTATATTGAACAGCACTGGTGACATTGGGCCTCCTTGTCTTGTTCCTGATATCATTGGGAAAGTTTTCAGACTTTGCTATTTAGTGTAATGTTAGCTGTGAGTTTTCTATATATACCATTTAAAATCTTGAGAAAGTTTCCTTCTATTCCTATCTTTTGGAGTGTTTTTTTTATTATTATCAAGAAAGGATGCTGGATTTTTTCAAATGCCTTTTCTGCATCAATCGAGATGATCATGTGATTTTTTCTTTGTTTTATTAATGTGGTGTATTATGCTGATTGATTTTCTTTTGTTGAACCACTCTTGCATGCTTGGAATAAAAGCCCATTGATCATGATGAATATTTCTTTTAATATGTTGTTGGGTTTGATTAGCATGTATTTTTTTTAAGGATTTTTGCATTTGTATTCATTAGGGAAATGGGTGTGTACTTTTCTTTTTTCATAGTATCTTTATTTGGCTTTGGTATTAGGGTGATATTGGCTTCATAGAATGAGCTTTGTAGAATTCCTTCCTCTTCAATTTTTTGAAAGAGTTTGAGTAAAATTTCTTTTAAATCTTCTTTGACTGCTTGGTAGAATTCACCTGTGAAGACATCTAGTCCTGGGCCTTTCATTTTGGGGAGTTGTTTGATGACTGTTTCAATCTTTTTGTGATTAACTGGTTGAGGTCTTATATTTCTTCTAGGGTTACTGTAGGTCATATGTATGTTCCTAGGAATTTTTCCATTCCATATACATTAATTTGTTAGCATACAGTTGTTATAGTAATATCTTAAAATCTATTTATTTTTGTTGGGTCAGGAGCAATGTCCCCATTTTCATTTCTCATTTTATTTATTTGCATATTCTTTTTTTCTTTATCAGTCTAGCTAAGAGTGTCAATTTTGATGATTTTTAAAAGATAAACTTTTGATTTTGTTAATTCTTTCTACAGTTTTTTACTGAGTTTCATTTATCTCTGCTCTGACCTTTGATACTTCACTCCTTCTGCTTGTTTTGGACATGGTTTGCTGTTCTTTTCTAGTTCCTCCAGCTGTTTAGTTAGGTCATTGATTTTAGCTCTTCTTTTTTAATGCAAGCACTAAGCACTATAAATTTCTTTCTCAGCACTGCTTTCACTGCATCCCATAGGTTTATTACGTTGTGTTCTCATTTTAATTCATCTTAGGATATGTATTGATTATTTTTTGCAAATTTTATTTGACCCACTGATTATTTAATAGTGTGTTGTTTAATCTCCATATATTTCTGAATTTTCCCTCTTACTGCCTGTTGTTGATTTCCAGCTATATTCCATTATGATTGGAGAAAGTGCTTCTATATTTTTATCCTTTTTAATTTATTAACATATGCTTTGTGACCCAACATATGATCTATCCTACTGAAAATCCGTGGACACGTTGAAAAGAATGTATATCTTGCTCTTTGAGGTGCAATGTTCTGTATATGTATACTAGGTTTGGTTCATTCATTATATTATTCCAGCTTTCTGTTTCTTTGTTGATCCTTTGCCCACATGCTCTATCCAATGATGAGTGTGGTGTATTGAAATCTCTAATTATTATTGTAGAGATGTTTACTTCTTCTTTCAGTTTTGCTAGTGTTTGCCTTGTGTTTTGAGACACCTGATTAAGGGTGTATATATTTATGATTGTTACTTCTTCCTGGTGAATTGCCCCTTTTAATATATACTGTCCTTCCTTGTCTCTAACACTTTGTTTTTAGTCTATTTCATCCTATATAAGTATGACTACTTTTGATTACTGCATGCATGACATATTTTTTCCCAGCCTTTCAGTTTCAATCTACTTGGATACTTTGGTCTAAGGTGAGTCTTTTGTAGATGGCATAAAGATGACTTATATTTCCTTATCTATTTCAGCAGTCTGTGTCATTTGACTGGGGAGTTTAATCCATTAACATTCAATGTTATTTCTATAAATGTAGTTTTTAATCTCCCATTTTGATCTTTGGGTTTTTATCTGTCACTTTTTGTTTTTGCCACTCTTTTTATGCTTTGAGTTACTTTTACTGATATAATCTTCATTTCTATACTCTCTTCCAAGTCTTGCTCTCCTGTCTTTTCTTTTCAGCCTGTAGCACTCCCTTTAGTATTTCCTGTATGGCTAGCCTGTTGTTTACAATCTCTTTCAGTTTTTGCTTATCTGTGAATATTATAAACTCACCCTCACTTTTGAAATACAATCTTGACAATATAAGAGTCATTGCTGGCAGTTTTTCTCTTTCTTTTTCTTAAATATATTATATCACTTCCTTCTTGCTTCCATGGTTTCTTATGAGAAATCAGCACTTATTCTTATTGGGCATCACTCATATGTGATGAATTGTTTTTATCTTTCTGAGTTCAGTATTCTTTCTTTATATCTGGCATTTGATATTCTGACTAATATTTGTCTTGGAGTAGGTCTATTCAGATTTATTCAGATTGGAGTTCTTTGTGCTTCTTGGACAAAGATACCTGTGTCTTTCAATAGAGCTGGGAAATTTTCCATCATTTCCTCAAATATGCCTTCTGCCCTTTTTCCCTTCTTGTCTTTTTCTGGGACACCCATAAAACATATTTTTGCACATCTCTTGTCATCATTTAGTTTCCTGAAACCCTGTTTAATTTTCCCCATTCTTTTCTTTATCTGTTCTTTTGTGTGTTCACTTTCAAGGGCCCTGTCTTCAAGCCTGCTGATCCCTTTTTCTCCATCTTCAAATCTGCTGTTATATGCTTCTAGCTTATTTTTCACTTCATTTACTGTTCCTTTCATTCTATAAAGTCTGCTATTTTTTCTATGTATTCTTTCAAATTATTCTTTGGGCTCACCCAGTGCCTCTTAATATCCTTAATCTTTTTAGCCATCTCATTGAATTTGTTAAAGGATTTCTTTGAACATCTGTGATTAATAATCTCCGCCCTTTTTGTCATCTACAGGTTTAGTTTTTTTCCTTTTGCAGGGCCATATCTTCCTGTCTCTGTTTTGTAAAGATTCATTCTATTTATTTATTTCTCTCCCCCCACATTGTTTTTGTGCTAACTGTATGCTCTCTGTGTATTCTTCTGTGTCTGTTTGTCCTCTCTTTATGTGGCAGTGGGAACTGATCTTTGGACCTTCTGGAGTGGGAGAGAGGCGCTCAATCTCTTGTGCCACCTCAGCTCCCTGGTCTGCTCTGTCTCTTATTGTCTCTTCTCTGTGTCTCTTTTTGCTGCATCATCTTGCTGCATCAGCTCTCTCATTGGCCAGCACTCTGTGCTGGTCAACACTCCTGTGTGGGCCAGCTCTCCTGTAAGGATCAGTACTCTTCATGGGCCAGCACTCCACATGAGCCAGCACTCAGTGTGGGCCAACTCTCCACTCAGGCCAGCTCACCACATAGGCCAGCTTGCCTTTCACTAGGACTCCCTGGGAATCAAACCCCGGACCTCTTATGTGGTAGACAGGACCCCAATCGCTTGACCCACATCCATTTCCCTCTTCCTGTTTCTTAGTATGGCTTCTAAATTTTTGTTGGTGTCTTGGCATCTGATCTACTTGATGTATTTATTCTGAGCTAATTTTCTATTTTTAGTCTAGCACTTTATATGCTATTGGCTTTCTGCTGCAGCCCTCTTTGATATTTGGTTTAATTTATTTTGGAAAACTCATGTTTAACCAGTCTGAAGTTTTAAATTCTTTTTAATCTATTTCTTGTCCATTCTCGCTTGTTGGGAGTGGAGTAGAAGCCAAGGATGTGGTTGATACTGTAAGCTGTGGGGGGCAGAAGTTGCACACATTGTCTTAGGCACAAATGGATCTTCTCCCAACATTCTCCACTGCCAGGAGTGGAGATGGAGCTTAAGCTGTGTGTGGTAATTGTAACTGTGCAGGCCAAGACCATCTGTTGTTACCTGGAGATACTGATGAAGATCCCTGTCTCTTCTTCCCCTGCTGGAGGAGGGATGGGACTGAAGGCGTGGACAGTAAGATAAATCATGAGGCACAAATCTGACTTAGGTTGTACAGAGAGAATGTCAAAGCACTGGCCTTCCTCCTCCTCTGCCAGGAGCAAGATTGGAGTGACAGGTATGCTCAAGAATCTGGCCCCTGTGGGTCAAAAGTGATTCCAGTGGCCCAGAGAGGCTGATGAATCACTGTCCCTCCTCCTCTGTTAGGGATGGGGAGGCACTTGTGTATCCAAAAGTCTAGTCCATGTGAGATGAATATAGCTGAAGTTATTAATTAATTGATTAATTACTTAATTAAAAGATAAAACATAGGACTGTATAATACAGTGAACCATTTTGTAGATGATGGACTGTAGTTAGTAGTACAAACATAAAATGTTTTTTTCATGAATCATAAGTGTACAACAATAATACAAGGTGTTAATAATATGGTGGCATATGGAAAAATACACATAATATAAACTATGGCCAATGGCTATTAGTACTATTTTAATAATTTTTTTAATCAAAGGTAAGAAAGGTAACTGCTGTTTAAAATCTTGGTACAATTACAAAAAAAATGCTATCATTAAGACCCCACCTCTGTGAGGCTGCCCAGTTTCCTTAAATCATATCAGTGAGGTCATGTAATATTTGTTCTTCAGTGCATGACTTGCTTCACTCAACATAAGGTCTTCAAGATTCATCAATGTTACACAGTGTGTTGATACTACATTCCTTCTTATAACTGAGTAATATTCCATTGTATGTATGTACCACAATTTGTTTATCCATTCATTTCTTGATGGGCATTTGGGTTGTTTCCAACTTTTGGCAATGGTGAATAATGCTGCTATGAATATTGGTGTGTATTTATTTCTTCATGTCCCTGCTTTCAATTCTTCTGAGTATATACTCACAAGAGGGACTGCTGTATCATGTGGCAGTTCTACAGTTAGCACCTTGAGGAACCACCAAACTCTCCTCCACAATGGCTGCAAAATTCTACATTCCCACCAGTAGTGGATGAGGGTTCCCATTCCTCCATATCCTCCTCAACACTTATAGTCCTCTGTTTTTATAATAGCCACCAGTCCTCCATATCCTCCTCAACACTTATAGTCCACTGTTTTTATAATAGCCACCAGTCTAAGGAGAAATTTCATTGTAGTTTTTATTTGCATTTCCCTAATAGCTAGTTGAGAACTTTTCATGTGCTTTTTAGCCATTTGTATTTCTTCTTTGGAGAAATGTCTATTCAAGTCACTTCCCATTTTTAAAATTGTTTGTCTTTTTATTTTTGAGGTGTACAATTTCTTTATATATGATGGATATTAGGCCCTATCAGATATATGGTTAGCAAATATTTTTCTCCCATTGAATAGGCTACCTTTTCACTTTCTTCACAAACTCCTTTGAGGTATAAAAGTTTTTAATTTTGAGGAGGTCCCATTTATCTATTTTTTTTCATTCATTGTTTGTGCTTTGGGTGTAAAGTTCATGAAACCTTTTCCTAATATGAGATCCTGTAGATGCTTCCCTACAATATCTTAAAGGAGATTTATGGTATTGGCTCTTATATTTATGTCTTTGATCCATCTTGAGCTAATTTTTGTAGAAGGTGTGCAGTGGTATTACTCTCTAATTCTTTTGGATATTTTGAAAATGACTCTTAAAATATCTACTATTATTTTAGTATAAATTTTTTCCTAAGAATGAGTACATTACTCAAAAGATAATAACCACAATTTGGAACTGTAAGGCATTTGTTAGAGCCTTTGAAAAGTACAGTCCCTAAACATGGGAGGCCTCAATGGTTTCATTTCCTGCTGAATGCAATTATTTCAAAATTTCTGTACAATTTTTATATTAATTAAATAATAGTAAGTATAGTAACTGGGAGATTAATGATAAGCTAATGCCAAATATTTTTCTCCAATTTTCCATAATGGAGTAAGCCCACATTTGATTCAGTAATTTAGAGGATATCTTTGTGAATTATTTCATGAATCTGTCCTCTATTGATAACAGGCTCTACTTTTTCTGTCACAGAAAGTACTTCTGATTAGTCTCAAAATTCTTTGAGCTATTCTCACATCTATAGGGATTCTGAGGTGGTTACCCATATGGAAATTACTGCTGTTCTGTCACATTCTACTAGATTGAAAATATTTGAAGTAAAATGAAAGTTATTCTTACAGTAAAAAGGAAGGCTGACAGCACACAGACAAACTTCCTCACAACAACACTCCGCCAGGTCCCCAAACTGAAATTCTTTCCCAAAGACATGCAGATGCCCCTGCACACCACCAAGGGGGAAAAAATCTGAAAAAGAAAATAGGGGCAAAGCACCTTAAAGGGTTCCCATACCCACATCTCCACCAGGAACTTGAATTGTGTTCATTTTTTTAAAACTTGGCCAGAGCATCTTTCAAACATCATGAATAACTCTAATCCATGACTCAGCTTTGGTGTACATTTCCTGACATCCCCACTCTTTTTAAAACAATCTGTTTCATTGATACATATTAAACCAATACCCTATTTAACCAAAGAGTGCAATCCCTGGTGCTTGGTATATTCACAGAGGTGTGCATTCATCTGTTTAATCACTGTTAACCATTTTCAATATCCCTCTAATAATTATAATAAAGAAAGGAAACCAGATGAACAAACAAGAAATTATTCACTTCTCAATCCCATTTTGGCACGGCCATGCATCAGTGACTTTCTACTTTCCTTGAACAATGTCTTTTGTTTATCTCTCAGTTTTACTGATATATGTTCACATACCACATCATGTGGACAAAGTCAATAATGAATGGCTTTTTTCAAGCTGTTGAAAAGATCTGTATTGTAAAATTACAATCTAAAGTGGATATTAGATTGAAAGAAAATGTAAATTTTAAAAGGGAGTGTGAGCTTAGGTTAAATTTAATATAGTCAATGGTAATTAAGAAATAATATGGGACACACATCTATAAAGGAAAATAATTAGTCTGATATAATGGAAATGAATTGGAATGAAACTCTCATTATTATATTCCAACTCAAACTCTCAGACATAATAATCTCTAGGAATGAAATAAATTTTTGTTTTATTATGCAATTTCTAAGGAGGTGTTCATTCTTTCTGAGTAAATATTTCCTCTTTGGGAATTGCACACATCTCATTGGCATAAATTACCAGAGAAACAAGATCACTAGGAAACCAGAGTATTTCCAAACAGCGATCCACAGAGCAAAGGAAGCCAAAGGTAGAGGAAGAAATGGAAATAGAATGAGAAAGTATTGTCATCTCAATGAAGAGCCAACATTATCAAAATCACCAGACAACAGACACATCCCAGCATAGTGCAATGGCTAACCTTTTCCAGGAACATGAAATGGAAATTTTGGCCCTGGATTTGGAAGTAGTTCCCAGTGGTGGGGCCTGGAATGATAGAATCACGTCCCCCTCACCATTGGTGACCCATGAAAAAGGGCTCCCCGGCAGTTCCTAACAACTGGGCTGGCTGGTCTTCCTTCAGCTCCTCCACTGCAGGGTTCATATGTGGGTGTGGCCCAAACAATTGCACAGCTTAGTTACTTGGAGCTCGGGGGCATGGAGAAGGATTTCTTTGAAAGACAGCATCTGGAGAGAAGGCACTGCTACAAATAGACAGGAAAGACAGAGAAAAGAATGGAATCCTAGAGAAAGTAACTAAGCTGGAATTCTCTTTTGCAGTGTAGTGTGCTGCTGGTTAAAAAAATTGAACTAAAGGCAAAAGTCCACTAGTCAAACTCAGGAGTATGTGGAAAAAATTTAAAACACAAGAGTCTTCAAAACAAACACACCACATACAGACAACCATTGAGACATGTTGAAGGCAGGTTATGGAAAATGTTTTTGAAGCCTATAGTATGCACCGTGGCTGGTGGTATGAATTTCATGACATTTTATCATGAACTGCAAGAAATAATCCACCGTGGTGTGTTGTGATGATGCAGCAAAGTGGTATGAGAAATCTGACCAAGAGCATAAATGCTTTGTTAGTTTACAGATTCTGTTAAGAAATATGTATCTACAAAATAGGATTGTGGCAGTTTGGAGGCAAAAAACTTGAAATGGAAGGAAGAAGTGGATTCTAGCTATAACTCAGATTAGGGCGATATTCTCTCATACACATATTTCGTGTCTTTATACATTTTTAAAGAACTTGATAAAATACAAATTTTGAAAGAAGGGTTAAATATCTATTATCATCTACAAATAAATCTTTATTTAAGAGAGACTGAATTTTTCCACATACCCTGTCAACGCTATTTGGAAATGAAAGTAGTTGGCCCTTTTCAAAAGAAAACTCTTTAAAAACAAGAGCTTTCCATGATATATGAGTTCATAAGAAATGCGTTTTGAACATATATTTTTGGACGAGATTTTCTTCTTAATAGTTTGTGAAATACTATTGAACTACTCCAACCTGGAGAATCAGAGTGAGAAGACAACAAATGCTTCTCAGTGATTCCTCCATTTTTGAATAATCTGAATCTTAAATCGATCATTCAGAGGAGTTCTTTTTACATGACTTCAGGAGTGTTTACAGAATGGTTAGAAGGCTCCAGCTTTGGTTTCAAGGAAACCATTTCTGATTTCCTCGATATCTTTGAGTTGTTCTTGAGTGCACAGAGATTGTGATATAGGCATACATAAATAAATAGCTGCTCTTATGCAATACTCTAACTTTTTAGAAACTATTTCAAATAAAATTAAACTTATTCTTGCAGAGAAAGCGGAAACCCCAGAGACACAAACAAAAAGCCAAGGAACTCAGAGTACAAACAGCTCCCAACCTCAAAATTTCTCCTATGGCTTGTGAAAGGTGCTACCCCTACCCAGCAGAGAAAAGCCACTTGTAGGTTGAATAAGTTGACAAAGAGCCACTCAGTTTTTCACAGGGAATCGGGGGGAGGGGGATGACTCTTAAAAGTCAAGGACCTAATCCAACAGGCAGAGTGTACAACCACCCATCCCTATGCAAACGTGGTCATAGTTTTCAACAATGAAGAGAAATTAAAAGGAGGACCAGTTTAGAGAAAGAGGTCAATCTAAAACCTTCCTGTTTGACTCTCAGTGCCCTCTTTTTTTAAATATTTTTTTATGACGGTTATCATTCATACATAAACATGAATTATAGAGCAAAACTTGTGAACTTAGAAAATAAAGCAACATAACACCATGCTGTGGTCCCATATATCACATTTCCTGCTGGGACTTGAATTTGATTCATTTTCAAAAACTCAGCAACAGCGTCGTTCAAACACGCCTAAAAACTTTAAACCTGGCTCACTTTGGCGTGCATTTCCTGGTATCCTCAACATTTTTTAAAAAACAAAACTGGTTTATGGATACATATTTAAGCAATATCTTGTTTATTGAAAGTGTGCAATCCCTGGGATTTTGTATATACACAGAGATGGGCATTCATCTCTACCTTCATTACAAAAAATTTTCAATATTGCTATATTAGTAATAGTAAGGAAGGAAACACCAGACAAAGGAAAAGTTATGCACCTCTCAATCCCTTTGTTTCCACCGATGGGCAAAGATGTTATTCTGGCTCTCTTTGCACAAATATTTATTTGTTCATCGAGCAGTTTTATTTAAATATATTCACATACCACATCATGTGGACAATGTGAATAATGAACGGCTATTTTTAAACTTTGAGAAATGTCTTTATTGTAAAATTATAAACTGAAATGGATATTAGATTGAAAGAAAATGTATATTTTCAAAGGGAGTGTTGGGTTAGGACAGCTTTAATATAATTAATGACAAGGAAGATATAGTATGGCACTAACATTTACAAAGGAAAGTAGTCTGATATAATGGATAGAAATTATAACAAAATTCTAATTATTATATTCCACCTCAAAACTTGGCCAAAATAATCTCTGGAATGAAATAAATTTTTGTTTTATTATGCAATTTCCACTGAGGCATTCATTCTTTCTGAGCAAAGAAGTTCCTCTTTGGTGATTACACACACCTCCTTTGCCTAAATTACCACAGATAGCATCACTAGGAAAACCAGAGTATTTCCAAACAGCGATCCTCAGAGCAATGAAAGCCGACGGTAGAGGAAGAAATGACAATCGAATGAGAAAATATTGTCGTCTCAATGAAGAGCCAACATTATCAAAAGTCACCAGACACCAGAGACATCCCAGTGCAATGGCTACCCTTTTCAAAGAACATGACATTGACCTGGTGGCTCTGGGTTCCAAAATGAATCCCAGCGGTGGAGGCAGGCAGGATAGGATCAGACTCACCCTCGCCATTGCCTGCCAAGGGAAAACGGCCACACAGTGGTTCCTAGCCACTGGCCTGACCTGTCTTCTTTCCCCTCTTCCACCACAGGGATCATAGGTGGGTGTTGCCCAAACAATTGCACAGACTAATTACTTGGAGCGTGGGGGCATGGAGAAGGGATTCTTTGAAAGACAGCATCTAAAGAGAAGGCACTGCTACAAATAGACAGGAAAGAGAGAGAGAAAAGAATGGAATCCTAGAGCTAAGAAACTAAGCTCTAATTCTCTTTTGCAATGTGGTGTGCTCTGGGATCAAAAATAAAAGTAAAATGAAAAATTCACTAGTCAAACTCAGGACGATGTGGAAAAATTAAACCATAAGAGTCTTCAAAACAGACACACCATATACACACACATATTAGGCTTTTTTTTACACATGGTGTTATTAGTAAAGGCTGTACTGTATCAGATGACATACATCCTGCCCTGTTTCTCACTTGCTTTGTTTTCTTCATCCCTAAAGTCTATCATCTAACATGGCATATTTTTACATGTTTATTGTTTATCGTCTCTCCTACTATGTCTTATGAGGATGGAAATTTGTATAGGTTATCACTTCTGGATTTCTTCTTGGAGTTCAAATAAATTAATTTGAATGAGTGATTAATGAAAGAATAAAAAATGTATGAGTGGGCATTCGGTCCTGTAGCTTCTGACACCCACTGGGACACAGAAGACAGAGGAGAACCACCAGCGGCGATGTCGCGTGGGAATGGCGTGTGGGAGCAAGGCAGGAGCAATGAGGGCTGTGGCCAGGGAAAAGGGCACTGCAACTAAAGATAAGGCAGAAAGAATTTCCTTGGCATATGCTGCAATCCTCTTCTTTCTTGCTAACAGAACGCCTTCCCTCATGTGATAAAAGTGGCACAAGAGGCAAAATGCAGACCTTATGACAGTGTTTAAGAATAATCATGGTCATCCAGACTGGGAGAAATCTGAGAAGGGGCTAGTTTGTTGATGGAAGCATGTAAAATCAGAGTACACGAGACTGAGATAGTTCAAGAGGCTCAGAAGAACTGATTAAGTATAGAGAATGCTTAGTTCCAATCATCTGAAAATTTTGTACAGAATGAAATCTTAATCCAAAAATGGAAACAGCAAAGGATACAGCCTGAGCACATCATAATTTCTGTAAGCTCATAGTGCAGGACCAGGGAGTGTTCAATGACCACTGAAATAGATTTTCCAACACAGGTAATCCCATTAAAAACTGAACATGGTTGCTTCCATGCCTGTAATGTATTCTTGTCTCCTCTACAGCAGAATTTTATGGTGGAAGTTGAAACTGTTTTATGTAACATTCCTTATATGGGGGGTAAAGTTTTAGACCAGGGTGACAATTTTATTGAAGAAATAATAAAAAAAATATGATAGAAAGGTACATGGGGTTAGAGAATGTGGGTTTATAAATGTTGAAATTTTTGTGGAGTTGGTAAATGCTCTTGGTCAACAGAATAATGATGATGATGACGATGATGATGATCCTGATGACAGAGAAGGAAAACAGAAAGATCAAGAGGTTACCGAGATGATAAAGAAAGCTGTCCACTTCAGAGATTTGCTTCTGTTTAAATTTTTGAAGCCGTTTCCTCAACGTTTCCAGATACGGGTACAGATGAAGAATGAAAGGAAAACTATAAAGAACTCACTGAGCAGCTCCCAGGCTCTTCCTCTTGAATATTCCCTAAACATAGATGTACCAAATGCTAAATCTGTTCAAAGGGAGCAAAGCTCACTTTCATTTCATATCCATTTCTTAGACTATGTTTTAGATAGAACTGCTACCTACATCCTTTTCATGCAATGCCAACCCTTATAAGGGGGAGAACACAGAAGCATCTCTAGAAAACCAGCCTGTGGGTCCAGTGTTACCAGCACATGTAGGGAGCAACAGAGGTTGCAGCTGCCCTCACTCTTGAGAGGATAAAGGCCCCTCACATTGCCCAGGAGGCTGTAGGTTAGGAAGACTTCTGACAACAGCAGCAGACCCAGCACCCCTACTATTAGCACACTGGTATCAAAGGACACAGATGGTGATAGAGAGGCAGGAACTGAAACAGGGGGAGAGAATAATAGAAAAGAAGAAGAAAAGAAAAAAGTTGGAACTTCTAGCTCCACTATGGCAAATTCTCGGTGTCAAACACCAATAAAGATGAAGCCAAATATTGAACCTGCTGAGAATGTGGAATGGAGTGGTGCTGAAGCCTCAATGTTCAGAGTTCTCATTGGCACTTTTTATGACAATTTCTGTGCCATTGCTAGGTTAATTGTGACCAAACATGCTGAAAGGTTGTGAGTTTAGTGTCAAATAATGTAGTATAATAGCTCCAGCTCTTGCCAAGGATGTTGATACTCCTCCAAGAAAGAAGAAAGGAAAATACCAGTTGTGGGCTGCACATTGCAGAAGATATAACTGAAAAAGGATGGCTCCTCTAACCATGTTTACAACTATCAATCCTGTGATCATCCATGGCAGTCTTGTGATAATTCATGCTCATGTATCATAGTACAAGATTTTTGTGAAAATTTTTGTCAGTATAGTTCAGAATATCAGAACCTGCTTCTCTGGATGCTGTTGCAAGGCATAGTGTAACGCTGAGCAGTGCCGTGCTATCTAGCAGTTCGAGAGTGTGATCCTGACCTCTGTGTTCCTTGTGGAGCTGCTGATCACTGGTGCAGTAAAAATGTGTCCTACAAGAACTGAAGCACTCAGAGTGGCTCCAAAAAGCACTTACTGCTAGCACCATCTGATGTGCCAGGCTGGGGTATTTTCATCAAAGATCTTGTACAGAAAAATGAATTCACTTCTGAATACTGTGGAAAGATTATTTCTCAAGATGAAGCAGACAGAAGAGGGCAAGAGTATGATAAGCATATGTGTAAATTTCTGTTCAACTTGAATAATGATTTTGTGGTGGATGCAGCCTGCAAGGGTAACAGAATTCATTTTGCAAATCTTCAATAAATCCAAACTGCTATGCAAAAGTTATGATGGTTAATGACAATCACAGGATAAGCATTTTTGCTAAGAGAGCAATCCAGGTTGGTGAAAAGCTGTTTTTTGATTACAGATACAGCCTGGCTGATGCCCTGAAGTCTTATGGCATTGAAAAAGAAATGGAAATCCCTTGACATCTGCTATGTCGTCCAACACCTCCTGTTCTGAAATGACTGCATTATCTTCAGGGAGCTCTATTTCTATGGGCAATTAAGAAAAATTGAATGCAGTACTGTAAGAAAAATTATAGTAATGGGTTTAAAAGTCAACTTTTTCTGCCTTCTCACCGGCTGCAAAGTGTATTGTACCAGTGAAATTTTGCAGTAATATAGTATGATACATTATTCAACTTTGAATAAAGAATACTTGAACTTCAGAAAAAAAGTATGATCTTAATAGATACCTTAAAAATATTGCATTCAAGTCAACAGCATCCAATATATTAAAAAAACTTATCAAATAGGAAATAGGAAGGCATTTCTAAAATTGATAAAGTGTTTGTAACAGACTGTTGCTTTGGTGGCCTCCAAAAAAATCATGCCTCTCAGTTGTCACATCCATTACAAAACTCTGAGTTTGGCCATGTGATAAGTCAAATCAATGTGACAGATGCAAGCAGAAGCTTGATGTTTCTTACATGTGGTCCTGTTTCTAGGATCATTTGTTCTTTATATTATCCTTGGAATCTGGCCAACTAAGCCTTGCAAAAATGTGAATTAAGCACCCCTTAGGAGAACCAAAGGACAACACTCATCTGAACTTTCAGTCCAAAGCTAGCACTAATATGCTTGGAGTGGAGCCAAACTGCTTCCACCAAGCTGTGCAGAATAAAGAAATACTGTTGTTTTAAGTAACTGAGTTTTGCATGGTATATTATGCAGAAATAGACAACTGAAAATATGTTTTACTAAAACCTTGTGGAAAATATATATTCAGTGAGATCAAGAGAGGACGGCCGAGTTTCATACTTCCATTCAACATTGTCTGATGGTTTAAGCCAGTGCAGTAAGGCAAAAAAAATACATCACACCCATAGGGACTTGAATAGAAGAAAAAAGTTTCCTTAATAACAGAAAATAAATTTGCCTACATAGAATATCTCTAAGAACCCACAGACACAGATAAAACATTAGAAAAATGAGATAATTTAGTACATTTCTTGGGTCAAATATCAAATTTATTTCTATGTGTCAGAAAGAGTGAAATGTATTTTTTAAATATATTTTTTATTTATTTTTAAAAGATACTTAGATTACATAAAATGTTACATAAAAAAATATAAGGGATTCCCATATGCCCCAATCCCCAGTCCTCCCACTTTTCCCCACATTAGCAAATTCTTTCAGTAGTGTGGTACATTTATTTCAATTGAGGAAAACATTTTGGAGCATTGCCAAAAAACATGGATTATAATTTGCATTGTAGTTTACACTTTCTCCCACTCAATTCTGTAGGTTATGGCAGGATATATAATGGCCTGCATTTGTCATTGCAATGTCATTCAGGTCAAATCCATGTCCTGAAAATGCCCCCATATTACACTTCTTTTCCCTCTCCCTGACGTTAGCACCTCAATTGGCCACTGCTTCCACATCAATGATATAATTTCTTCCATTGCTAGAATCACAATAAGTCTATAGTAGAATACCAGTAAGTCTATTCTAGTGCAATTTTTATTCCCCAATCCTGAGGATTCTGGGATGGTGATGCCCACTCCAACTTCTAATTGAGAGGGGACTTTGATCTCATATGGCTGATAGGTGGGTGTAGCAGTTTGGCAGTTTAATGTAATTAAGAATTACAAAAATAGATATTGGATTGTGCTTGTAAACTGGTCTGTTAATCTGGGCATGATTAGGTTATGATTAGGGCGTTAACTGGGCCATGTCAGTAGGGTGTTGAGCCCCACCCATTGGTGGGTATGGTCTCAAGTATAAAAGACATTGCAAAGGACAGGGTTGGAGCAGTTCTGATGTTGGAGTTTTGATGCTGGAGCCCAGGGAGGCAAGCAGATGGAGGAGCTTGGTCATGTGGAAAGAAAGAAGGCCCAGCAATAGAAATGAGCCTATCACCTGAAAGTTCACAGCTGGCCTTGTGGAGAGAGGCTTAATCTAGGGAGCCTCATAGTCTACAGCTGACCTTGTGGAGGAAAGAGAGGAGCTAAGCCCGGAGAGAAACAGAGCCCTGAGAAGAGAAGAACCCAAGAAGCCTGAACCCTGGCAAACGTCGGCAGCTGCTTTGCTCCAACACGTAGTAACAGACTTTGGTGAGGGAAGAAACTTATACTTTATGGCCCAGTAACTGTAAGCTTCTACCCCAAATAAATACCCTTTATAAAACCAACTGATTTCTGCTATTTTGCATCAGCACCCCTTTGGCTGACTAATACAAAATTTGGTACTGAGAAGTCGGGAAGTGCTTTTGCAATTACCAAATGTTGGAATGATTTTATAAATGGGTAAGGAGTATTTTTTGGAGGAATTGCAAAATTCTTGATGGAAAAGGCCTAGATCACTTTGAAGAGACTGTTGATCATAATATGGATGCTAAAGAGACTTTTTATGGTGCCTTAGAAGTAAATGATAAAACTATTGTTGGAAACTGGAGGAAAGGTGATCAGTGTTTTAAAGTTGCAGAGAATTTTGTAAGATTAACTCCTGGTGTTATATGGAAGACATAATTTGAAAATGGTGAACCTGAGCATTTAGCTGAAGAATTTTACAAAGTAAACCCAGAGAATGTGGCTTGGCTTCTCCTTGTAGCTTATAAGAAAATGCTAGATGAAAGAAATATGCTAAGGACTGAACTCTTGGGCATAAAGAAAACAGAAACTGATCCCAGAAATTCCAAGCCTCTGGAAATTGAGCTCCCAGACAATAGTGCCCCATTTGAAGACTTTACTAAACTTGGAACTTGTAAATCAGAATTGAAGCTGCAGTTATCTCAGAAAGACTTCTGGAAAGTCTTACTGTTTGATGGTTTAGACCCCTGCTTCCTTCATGATAAACCGACAAAATTTTTGAGAGAGCTGTATGAACAAAACCACTGTCAACTTTGACCAAAGAGGACATGGAAAGGAAAGATTGAAAGAGAAACAGCTTTAAGAAGAAACTTATGGAAGCTGAGGTCTGGAATTAAGACATCTCCTTGGACCAAGACAGGAGTCCAACCCATGATTACAGAATGTGAGTTTGTCTCAGCAGTTGAACAGGGTGGATGTTTCCACCTGATGTTCAGAAAAAGTTTTGCTGCCACAGGGTACAAGGAGGGTGGAGCACATTCCTCAAAGACTAGGATGGTAAAGGTCAGCTCCCCATAGGTCTGAGAGGGGTGCTCCTGTCCCCCATGGATTAGAGAAGGCCAGGTGTTCAACCCATTGCTCTGAGAGGGTTAAACCTGTATGCCAAATTTAGGGGGAATGATGTCTTCACCTCACTGTACTAGGGGGGGCTAAGACTCAACCACTGAGTGAAAGATAGGCTAACCAGGAAGAAAGAGAGAAGGGTAGGTTGTGAGCCACCCCAACACACTTGGAGGGTGAAGTCCAGAGCTTGTTCAACACTGAGATACCTGATGAGGATGGAACCAAGAAAATGACCATTGGGCAAGTCTGTGGAAAGGGTAGATCCCCATGAGGCCCCAAGGAGAAGAAACCATCATCTTAAGAATGACTCTCAGACTTCAAAATCAAATGGAGGATGTCCTGCAAGTTTACTGAACTATAGAGGACCCATGCCTCATGATTAACCTCCCAATTTCTATGGTAGTGAAAATGTTTATCCTTTGTCCATTTGTGTATTGGAAGCAGATAAATGATTTTGTAAGTTTCAGAGGTCTACAGCTAGAAGCGACTTTGCCCCAAGACAAACTGTATTTCTTTAAACTGATTATAATATGATTTTGTACTTGCATTGTTACTGATTTAAAGTTTTTTGAACATTGTAATGTATTTTTGGAATTCAGAGGGTGGAATGTAGCAGTTTGTCAGTTTGATGTAATTACGAATTTCAAAAATAGATATTGGATTGTGCTTGTAAACTGGTCTGTTAATCTGGGCATGATTAGGTTATGATTAGGATGTGAACTGGGCCACGTCAATAGGGTGTTGATCCCAACCCCTTGGTGGATGTGGTCTCAAGCATAAAAGACATTGCAAAGGACAGGGTAGGAACAGTTCTGATGTTGGGGTTTTGATGCTGGAGCCCAGGGAGGCAAGCAGATGGAGGAGCTTGGTCATGAGGAAAGAAAGAAGGCCCTGGGATAGAGATGCTGTCCATCTGAGAGTTCACAGGTGGCCTTGTGGAGAGAGATGCAAAACCTAGAGAGTCTCATAGTCTATAGCTGACCATGTGGAGGAAACAGAGGAGCTAAGCCCAGAGAGAATTGGAGCCCCAGGAAGAGAAAAACCCAAGAAGTCTGAACCCTGGCAAATGTTGGCAGCTGCCTTGCTCCAACATGTAGCAAAGATTTTGGTGAGGGAAGAAACTTATGCTTTATGGCCCAGTAACTGTAAGCTTTTATGCCAAATAATACCCTTTATAAAAACCAACTGATTTCTGGTATTTTGCATCAGCACCCCTTTGGCTGACTAATACAGTGTGATTCTCTTGCTTGTGTGGTAAAAGTCCATCCTCACCTCTTTGTTAGTTGTCCTGGGTGAATCCAGTGAAATGGAGAGTAGGTGTTGCAACTCCACTGAGGCTCAGGGCCCAGCTGGCACATGGACAGCCCAGAGATTAAAGTCTCTTGGACATACACCTACCAACTCCAACACCAACTATAGGTTCAAATACAAGGGACAGAAGAGGCATGTGTAGAGAAGTCACATCTGAGTCCAACTTTGTCACACATGGGAGCACAATCTCCAAAGTAGGGCCTGCTGGCAAGGCACCAAACTCCAGAGCTATCTGCCATGACTGTAGGACCCAGGTGTCTCCAGAGCCTTCAGGAGCCCCACTGTTTAGGGTAGTATCTATTTTGGCCATCTATTATAGCTTGTTTAGATGTGCTTAATTGTTACCTCTCTGAAGACTTCCTGACTCACAGTGAAGTCTCTTAGTCACACAAACACATTTGTCTTTACATTTTCCCCCTTTTATTCAGTCTTTTTCCAGCTGTATCACCAGCTGATGCTTGGTAGTAATCCCTCGGTGCCAGGGTTACTCATCCCTGGGAGTCATGTCCCTTACTGGGGGAAAGGTGATATATTTTTATGCTGAGTTTGGATTAGAGAGAGGCCACATCTGAGCAACAATGTGGCTCTCAGGAAGCAACTCTTAGGCACTCTCCAATACTAGGCTAGGTTGCAAATTCAGAACCAAAAGGCTCATAAGCATAGTCATCAATATCAATGGCCCATCAATTGATCATCCTTCTTCACTAGCTATTGCCCCTGTACTTTGTGGATTGTTGCTGTTCCATTAGAGAATGTGGCAGAGCTCCCCAGGATGAAGACTCTATAATCTTTCCATTGTTGTGTGAATCTTTACCCACTGTGACAATGCCCTATGAACATTTGAACATATTTATATACCTTATATGTATGCCCAGGTGAACTTCCTCCCACGTATCCCCCATCACTGACATCACACACCATTGATCCTCCCTTGCTATAGTTGTAACCCTTCTGTGATATAAAATTTCTTCAAAAATGAAGCCAAGAATATTGCCAATTTTGAATAATAATAAAATGAATTAATAATGATAAGTTTAAACATAAGATATAAAATATACAGTAATTTAGAAAAACTAAAACCAAAGTAAAGTAAAAAATTTTGGGGTATTAAAAAAAGAAAAATACTAAAATATTTTTTTTGACATTTTACCTTTCATCACTGTAATATCTGCTGTCCTGTATGTACAGTGGTATTTTCTTCCATTTCTTCCCCAGTGTCTAACTTTTTAAAATTTTGCCTTCAGAGAAGTTTTAGGTCACAGTAAAGTTACATACAGAATATAGAGGACTCCCATATACCCAACACCCTCCCCCTTTTCCCCCTTCTTTATTAATAACAGTTTTAATTGTGGATGGTACAGTTGTTACAACTGATGTACAAATATTGAAACATAGCTACTTACCATGGACAATGGTTTATATTATGGTTTACATTTTAGACCATAGACTTTTATAAATTTTTAATGAAATTTAACAAGGACTGTATTCATCATTGCAAGATCATGCAGAACAGTTCCATTGTCCCCTTAAAACCATCTCTTCAAATATTCAAAATGTATTTTTTCAAAATATAATTTTTAATAACTACTAAAATAATAATGTCCAGAAGCAAATCTAATAAAGCACAGAAAAAACTTTACAGAGAATATAAAACTTTACTGAAAGACTTTAAAGAAAAACTAAGTAATTAAGGACATGGACCTTGATAATGGTTGTGGAGATAATATCTTTACTAATTTGATTTCTTTTGTTAGTATGTAGATTCAATGCAGTTCCTTTCCTACAGCAATTAAGACACTGTTGTAGTAACAAAGGGTTAGACAGAGCAGTGGAAGAGAACAGAAGGTCCCTAAGAGACTCTCACATGAATAGATATTACCAGTCAGTAAACAGTACAGGGGCAAGTGATTATCCATATTAAGATAATAAGCAGATTGAAATATTCTTGACTTATTAAAAAATCCATTTTAAGTAGAATAAAGGTTTAAGTATTAAAGTCAAAATTTTACAGCTTTGAAAAATAGTTATTATCTCATCTCATCAGAAACCATGGAGGAAAGAAGAAAGTGGTATAATGTATTGAAGGTACTGAAAGAGAAAAACTGCTGGCCAAGAATTCTGTATCCTGCAAAATTGTCCTTCAAAAAGTGAGAGTGAGTTCAAAGTCTTCACAGGCAAACAAATCTGATAGAATATGATACCAAAAGACCAGAATAAAAATGGTCCATGCTCAGTGGCAAAGCCCCAGGATGCGTTTATCAATTGCAATGAATGTGCCACACTAATGATGTTGTTTATGTGGGAGGGTGTGGGAGGTATGGGGGTGGGGCATATGGGAGTCCCTATATATTTTGTGTAATCGAGGTATCTTTTAAAAAATAAAAAATATTAAAAAATAATAAAAATATAAATAAGTTAAAAAAAAAAAAA
>JAQZBX010030199.1:0-26942 GCA_029593785.1 Cabassous unicinctus | reverse complement strand
CTGAGCCCCCTCCAACACTGCCCTGGTGGAGAAAGCACCGACCTGAACTGGCCCCCAACTTTCCCTCTTCTGACGTGCCTTCTGCACCCCTCCATTAGGACAATCAGTCCCCTCCCATCTGGGAGCCCCTCTTTCTCTCCCCTGTCCCCCCGGCACCCAGCCACCTGCCCAGTGGTGCCACTCCTCACCCCCGTGGCCAGCCCGGCTGGTTTTGTAAGATACTGGGTTGGTGCACAGTGGTTTTTGTTTTTTCCTTTTTTTTTTTTCCTTGTAATTTAAACAGGCCCAGCATTGTTGGTTCTATTTAATGGACACGAGATAATGTTAGAGGTTTTAAAGTGATTAAAATGTGCAGACTATGCAAACCAGGCCTGGCCTCTGGTGCCTTGTTCCTGTGCTTCCCAGGATCTGGGTGGGGCCCGTGACAGGACTGGGGGTGCGTCCAGGGCCCAGAGGTGGCTAGAGTCTCCAGGGGGCCCCAGAGTGTGGAGGTGGGCCCGGTCGGATGGGGCAGGAGCGCCCCTGGCCGCAGGGGCTGAGCTCTCCCACTCCCCACAACGTGGTTTCCGCAGGGGCCTGTGTCTCACTTGCTCAGTGTCTTCCTGGAATGACCTCGCCACCAGCTGTGGGGCTGAGGCTTATGGTGTGGCCAGACTGAACTAAGGTGGCTTTTGCTAGGGACAGCCCGAGACCCCAGCCCAGGCCCTTGAGGTGCTCCTCTTCAGGTGTGCCTGACGCACTGCGGGCTCCACCTCTCCGGGCTTCCCAGCCCCTTGCCGCCTCCTGGTTTCCCTTAGGACCCTCCGGCTGGGAGGGGGTGCCTGCGCTGAGAAGCGGCCTCTCCGTAGAATATTTACTTGGAAATGTTATTCACTCGGAGGCTGGCGCCTGAGCTCTCCTTAGGGAATCCAGCGGGGTGGGGAGCGCCGGGGCCAGGCTGCCCCCTTCCTCTTCTGGGGCCGCCCTGGCCGGGTGCGAAGGCCGTGCGCCTGCCCCGGCCCCGCACACCCGGGGCTCGCCTGGGTCCCCGCCTGCCCGGGCGCCCAGGGCCCCCAGTGCGCCCCTCTGGGGGCTGCGTGCCCGGTCCCGGGGCTGCCGGCCTGGGGAGTGCCGGCGCAGGCGGCTGTCCGGCACGGCCATTCTTTCCCGGCCCCCTCCTCCCTTCCGTTTCCGCGGCCGCGGCGGAGGCAGCCCGGGAGCCGGCAGGGGGGCGGGCGGCGGGGGCCGCTCCCACCCGCCCCTTCCCCGGCGGCCCGCCCCGGGGCCTGGGCCAACAGAAACCGCGGCAGGAGGAAGCGCCGAATCAGGAACTGGCCGGGGGTCGGCCGAGTCGGTCCACGGCGGCCCCAGGAGCAGCTGCCCGCGCCGGTAACTCCAGCCCGGGAGGCGCCCGGCGGGCGGGAAGCCGGTGGCCGCGGGCAGGCGCCGGGCAGGGGCCGGGCAGGGGGCCGGGTGGGGAACGGGTGGGGAACGGGGCGCGGAAGGGCGAGGGTGGCCCAGGGCAGGTTTGGCCCTCCCATGCGCACCCCTGTAACGGGTTCTGGGAGAAAGGGTCCGTGGAGGGGTGCCCCGGGCCGGTCCCAGTTGACTCTGGGAAGAGGACCTCGCGCACCAGGGCTTGGCCCAGGGACACGGGGGGCCCCGGGGCCGGCCTCAAGCCAGGCCTCCTTCCTGAACCCATGGCAGGGCGGGCACCTGCCCTTCTGCAGCCCCCCGTTTCCCTGCTGCCCCTCCATCTCCAGCTGCTGCCTTGACCCCTAGTGATGGCCTCACCTCTGTCCCCAGGACGTCGCCATGGGCTTCTCTTCAGAGCTGTGCAGCCCCCAGGGCCACGGGGCGGTGCAGCGGCTGCAGGAGGCCGAGCTCCGGCTGCTGGAGGGCATGAGGAAGTGGATGGCCCAGCGGGTCAAGAGCGACAGGGAGTATGCAGGGCTGCTGCACCACATGTCCCTGCAGGAAGGCGGGGGCCAGGGCCGGGGCGCCGGCCCCGACAGCCCCATCAGCCAGGTGGGTGCCAGGGCCCTCGGCCGGGAGTTCCTGGGCCGCGGGGCACACCTGCCCACCCTGCTCTCCTCCAGGGGCCCACCGGGAAGGGGTGGTGTGGGAGTTGGAGGCTGGCAGGCCCAGGCTCCTTCTCTAGTTCCCTATTGTCTCCCACTCCCTGCCTCCCCCACCTCTCCCGTGCTGTAGTCCTGGGCGGAGATCACCAGCCAGACGGAGGGCCTGAGCCGGTTGCTGCGGCAGCACGCGGAGGATCTGAACTCAGGGCCCCTGAGCAAGCTGAGCCTTCTCATTCGGGAGCGGCAGCAGCTGCGCAAGAGCTACAGCGAGCAGTGGCAACAGCTGCAGCAGGAGCTCACCAAGGTGGGTGGGCAGCTCCCGGGTGCCTTCGCCCGGTCATTTCTGCCCTTCTCAAGCCCGAAAAGGCTGCTTTTGCACAAGAGCCCCAGATTCACCCGGGAAGTGGAAGTCCCTGACCGCAGGCCTGGCCCCTGGGCTGCTCCAGCCCTGTGCAGCTTCCTCTCCTCCACCTGCCTCCTGGGCTGGCCTGCGCCGCGTGCAGCCTCTGGACACTTCCCTGTGTGGCTGGGCAGAGGCTGTGTCCTGGCGTTGCCCCATCCGCACTGGGGTCTGAGAGTGAGAGGAGTGGGAGCCAGTCTCTCTGCCCCGGGCCCACGCGGGATGTAAGCAGTTCTGTCTCCCTGCCCTTCAGCACCTGCTCCTATCTGCTCCCGGCTCCTCCCAGGAGCCCCACAGAAACCACTTGGTGTATGGACCCCCTGACTGATGCAGTGGTCAAGGATTCAGGCTGTAAAGTCGGTCTGCCTAGGTTTGAATCCCATCCAGCTCCTTGATCTAGAGCAGGGGTTCTTAACCAGGACCCTGTTGGGGGTCCGTGAGCTTGAATGGAAAAACATCAACTTATTATCTTTATTTTCTCTGACCTCTAGCTGAAATCTAGCATTTCTTTCACTTACCAACGTATGCAATAACTAAATTATAGTAGTGTTCATTTCACATGACCGGCAGAAGGGTCTGTGGAACAAAAAAGGTTAAGAGCCCCTGATCTAGAGGCGTTGTGGTTTGGAGATGGCCACGTACCTGGCTGCTTCAGCGGCCCCGCCAGACCCCTTGCTCCAGCAGACCCAGCCTTGCTGCAGACCCACAGCGACCCCTGGTGGCCAGCTGGCCTCGCTCCTCTCTCTCCCCAGGTGGTTTGATCCTGTTTCCTTGTTTTACTGGAATACACCGGTGCCCCTTTGTTTTCGTGTTGCCTATGGCTGCTTGGAGTTAAGTAGTTGCAACAGAGACCATATAACCTACAACCCTAAAATATTTACCACCTGGCCCTTCAAGAGAAAGGCCAGTCTCAATGCCCATTCAGGTACAGGTGGGGAAACTGAGGTTCAGTAGAGAGGGGTGGAGCTTGCCTAAAGTATCCCAGTGCATAAGCAGGAGAACTGGGATGAAAACTGGTTTCAGGCTGCCATCTACTGTTCTCGCCAGGAGGAACATAATTTGCAGGGCAAGGTGTGAAAAGAAAATCGTGGGACCCCTTGTTAGAAATTTTTAAGAATTTCAAGAGAGCAACAGCCGACATTTAAGCCCAGTGCAGGGCCTTCATAAGCAGGGGCCCAGACGCCGGCCCTCGCCGCCACCAGGATGCCGCTCTCAGGCTAAGCAGGGACTGGTCCGCCTCTCTGCCTCCCCGCAGCGGCCTGTCCTCAGCCCTGCTGCCCAGAGGCTCCCTGGTTCTCCAGGGCTGCACTGCCGTCTCCTGGTGCCTGGGGCCCGTGGCCCCTCACCGGCCCCTCCTCTCTCCCAGACCCACAGCCAGGACATTGAGAAGCTGAAGAGCCAGTACCGAGCCCTGGCACGGGACAGCACCCAGGCCAGGCGCAAGTACCAGGAGGCCAGCAAAGGTTCGTGGCTTCCTTCACTGCCAGGGTCCTGCTCGACTCCCAGGCCAGCCCCGACCCGTCCACAGGCACCCAGGGTGTGGGGGCTGCCGGGACTCTGTGCTGTCACCCACACCCTGCCCCACATCCGGCAGAAAAGGACCGCGACAGGGCCAAAGACAAGTACGTGCGCAGCCTGTGGAAGCTCTTTGCCCACCATAACCGCTACGTGCTGGGCGTGCGGGCGGCGCAGCTGCACCACCAGCACCACCACCAGCTCATGCTGCCCGGCCTGCTGCAGTCACTGCAGGACCTGCACCAGGAGATGGCCTGCATCCTGTAAGTCCCCACCGTGCAGCCAGAACTGCCCACAAGCCCCGTCGCCAGGCCCCCCGCAGGGGCCAGAAAACCCAGGGGCTGGGCCAGGCCACGTTACTTTAGCCTGGGGCCCTCGTTGCAGGGCTTCAGCACATTTATCGAGCACTGTTCTGGGCTCCGGGATACAGCAGAGAACAAAGCAGACAAAGGTCTGTCCTCAGGGAGCTTCCATTCTGGCGGAGAGGGGAAGTAAACAAAGCTAACAAATTAGAAAGCATGTGAGACGACACGTGCTATGAAGAGAAACAAAGCCAGTTTTAAAGAGAGCAAATCGTGGGGATATTTGGAAAGAGACCATTCCAGAAGAGGGAACAGCAGCTGTACAGGCCCTGAGGGGGGAGTGTGCTGGAAGTAGTCAAGGAATAGCAAGGAGGCCAGCGAGCCTTCAGCAGAGCAGGGAAGGGGAGGGTTGGTGCTGGGGCTGGGAGCTCTTGGCTTTGGGTGGACCAGCAGAGTGACATGCTCTGCCCTCTGCTTTGATCAGCCCCCTCTAGCTGCTGGGTTGAGAATAGACTTCCAGGGCAAGGACAGAGGCAGGGCGGCCAGGTAGGAGGCGTGGCCTTCACCTGGTGACTCAGACCCCAGTGATAGCAATGCAGGCGGCAAGCTTGGTCAGATCCTGGGTATGTTTTGAAGGGAGAGCCTGTAGGATTTCCTTGTGGGTTAGGAAACGGAGTGTGAGGGAGAAGCAGACTCCGAGGATTTGGCTTGAGCAACTGGAAGGTGGAGTTGCCACTAACTTTCATGGAGAAGGCTGTGGGAGAGCAAATTTGGGAAAGAAGAATACTTTTCAGTTAGTAGAGTTGGGATGCCTGAGAAAGGTGCACCGTGGTATTTGGAGTAGGTGGTTGGATCCATGAGGCCGGGGATCCATGAGCTCAGGGGAGGGGCAGAGACTGGGAGATAAAAATGTGGGGGTCAGCAGTACAATGCAGCTTATAGATTTTATCAGTGGCCCTGAGCCCTAGCTGTTAGCTGGCTGCCAGGGCAGGGATGGTGGGGGCTCGTGTTTGCCAAGCATTTCTGCACACTGGACACTGAATGTGCGATCTCATTGGGCCCTGGCATGACTCCGTGAGGTTGGAACTCTCACCATCCCAAGTATACATAAGAAGAAATCAAAGAGCAGGGAGAGAACAAATCATTTATTTGCCTAAGGTCACAATGGCTAGTAAACCGGGAGAGTGGGGGTCCATCCAGGGCCGACTCCAAACCTCGTGTCGTCAGCCCCGAGCCGCCTTGCCCTGCTCGAGTCCCCCTGACCAGGGGTCCCTCTGGGGGGCAGGAAGGAGATCCTTCAGGAATACCTGGAGATCAGCAGCCTGGTGCAGGACGAGGTGGTGGCCATCCACCGGGAGATGGCCGCAGCCGCTGCGCGCATCCAGCCCGAGGCCGAGTACCAAGGCTTTCTGCGACAGTACGGGTGAGGCCCGCCTTGTGCCTACCGGGCACGGGGGCTGCCAGGTACCGGGGGGCTAGCTTGTTCACTGACTGGGCGCTGCCCCTCAGGTCCACACCCGACGTCCCAGCCTGTGTCACTTTTGACGAGTCCCTGCTTGAGGAAGGCGAGCCCCTGGAGCCTGGGGAGCTGCAGCTGAACGAGCTGACGGTGGAGAGCGTGCAGCACACGTGAGAGCGGCCTGGCCGTGGGGCCAGGGTGGGCTCCTGGCAGACCTCGGAGGGGGTGGCCGCTGGCCACGCAGAGCCCCGGCCAGGCTCCGAGCATGCTTGGCTCTGCAGGGGGAGCCTCCAGGGGCCCAACTGTAACGCTGCCCTGCCCCTGGGTGCAGGCTGACTGCGGTGACGGATGAGCTGGCTGTGGCCACTGAGACGGTGCTCAGCCGACAGGAGGTGGTCGCTCAGCTGCAGCGTGAGCTCCGGAACGAGGAGCAGAACACCCACCCCCGGGAGCGGTGAGCGGCCCACCTGGGTGTTCTCCACCCCCCTTCCTCCTGCCTGCTGGCCACCAGCTGCAGGCCGAGCCCCCCTCTCTCACCCCCCTTCCTCCACCCCTGCCCACAGGGTACAGCTGCTGGGCAAGAAGCAGGCGCTGCAGGAGGCGCTGCAGGGCCTGCAGGTGGCTCTGTGCAGCCAGGCCAAGCTGCAGGCCCAGCAGGAGCTGCTTCATGCCAAGCTGGAGCAGCTGGGCCCAGGAGAGCCCCCGCCCGTGCTGCTCCTGCAGGATGACCGCCACTCCACGTCCTCCTCGGTGAGCGCCCCACCCGCTGCCCGCTGCCACCAGCCATGCCTACCCGCCCGGCAGCGCTCCTCATTTTCGCCCTCCCCCTCCCCAAGCCTGGCCACCCGCTGACGTCTGTCCCTGGCCTCAGGAGCAGGAGCGAGAGGGGGGAAGGACACCCACCCTGGAAATCCTTAAGAGCCACATCTCCGGAATCTTCCGCCCCAAGTTCTCGGTGAGTGGAGCCCAGCCTGGGCCAGCGCCCCGCCCATCCCTAAGGACAGGGGTCTGAGATGTCCCCTCTCATACCTCCCCCATCCTGGAGCTTTGGATTTAGTCACTGAGGACGCCCTCAGAGGGGATGCTGTGGCTGGGCAGCTCCTATTAGGGATCCCCCTCTCCCCGGGAATTCCAGGCTGTGGGTGTCACCAGATCCTGCTGCCCCTGCGGCCCCTCCCTCTCCACTACCCACGTGTGCCGAAGGGACCAGTGGCCTTGATTACAGCCCAGGACTCCCTGCTCCGGCGGTGGTTGGGACAGCGTATCCTGGTGGTGGCCCTGGGGTCAGCCAGCTTGGGTTTCCTACCCTGTCTCAGCCACAGAATGAACCTGGGCGAGTCCACTGTCTCTCCAGGGGCCCTCGGGGGGCTCTCCACGCCACTCGGGTGGCTGCGGGGACTGAGGGACATGCAGGAGACAGACCCCAGCTGGCCCGGCGGCCCCCCACGACGAGCTGGCTGAGTGACCCTCCCTCGCTCCTCCCCTGCCCCCCGCCCAGCTCCCCCCGCCGCTGCAGCTCGTTCCTGAGGTGCAGAAGCCCCTGCATGAGCAGCTGTGGTACCATGGGGCCATCCCGCGCACGGAGGTGGCTGAGCTGCTGACCCACTCCGGGGACTTCCTGGTGCGGGAGAGCCAGGGCAAGCAGGAGCACGTGCTGTCGGTGCTGTGGGACGGCCAGCCCCGGCACTTCATCATCCAGTCCGCTGACGTGAGTGGGCGCAGCACCTCCCTCCCTGCCCAGACCACCCAGGCCCTGAGGACAGGGTAGCAAGCCCCTGTATGCCACAGAAGAGCCTGCGGTGACCCTTTTCTGCTCTAGTCCCAGGCAGGCCCCTTCGCCCCCGGTGTCCCCCTCTCCTCTCCCGGGGCTCAGCTCCCTCAGCTATGCAGGCTGCCAACCCAGGTGCCCCTGCCCCGCAGAACCTGTACCGGCTGGAGGGGGACGGCTTTCCCAGCATCCCCTTGCTCGTCGACCACCTGCTGCAGTCGCAGCAGCCCCTCACCAAGAAGAGTGGCATTGTCCTGGCCCGGGCCGTGCCCAAGGTGAGCTGGCCTGGCCCGCACAGAATCGGGGCAGGAAGGGCCCCCAGCCTAGAGCTGCGACCTGACTCCCCCAGGAGGCCCACCTCACCCCGAAAGATGTGGGAGGTCAAGGACCTCTGACTCCTCAACACCTCCTCTTCCCCAGGACAAGTGGGCCCTGAACCACGAGGATCTGGTGCTGGGCGAGCAGATCGGACGGGTGAGTGCCTCTCCGCCCTGTGCCGGGCTCTGCCAGCCTCCCTGCCACCTGCGTGTCCCTGCCTGCAGCCCACAACCCGGGGCGCACCATCACTCTGCCTCACAGCGTCTCCCCCTGGTGGCCGGCCCCGCCACCGTGCCCAGAGTCCTCAGGAGACCTACCTGAAACTCCCTGGAAGACCCCCCACCCCCTATCTATGGGCTCCAGCCCCCACAGGAGTTCCTATTACATGAGCCATAAAGTACATGCTTCGGGAAGAACTCGCTTTCCCAAGAATCAGAATGCTTTGCAAACCCGAGTGGAAGTGCTATTTTGGATTTTCCATGTCACAGTGACTGAAGGAAGTTTTGGAGGTGGCTTTCTCTGTCTATCCCATGCTAACTGTAGGTTCCACGAGGAGCGTGTAAACTCCTAGAGAGCCAGGATGGATGAAATTTGAGTGTGGGGGCACTGAATGGAGAAGGGACGGGGGACAAGGCGGGCTGTCCCCTGGGCAGGTGGGAGGAAGGCTGTGTGGGGGGGAAGGCTTTGGTAGGAGCCTAGGACTGTTTCAGGGGAACTTTGGCGAAGTGTTCAGTGGACGCCTCCGAGCTGACAACACCCTAGTGGCAGTGAAATCTTGTCGCGAGACGCTCCCACCTGACCTCAAGGCGAAGTTTCTACAGGAAGCAAGGTGGGCAATGAAGCTAGCCCTGCTAGCTCCCACACGGCAAGCTAGCTTAAAGCGCTTAGCTTCTTTGGGCTCAGCTCATCCTCACGACCCCCTATTTGGGGGTACCCCTCTGTTGGGCATGTGCAGAGGGCAGAGGCTTGGAGAGGCCAGTGACCCTCCCGAGGTCACACGTCCAGACCTGCTGGCCTCGGAGGCCGAACTCTTCTCGCCTCCCACCCTCCCCCCGGGGCTGGGAGGCTCCGTGTAAGCCCCAGGGTAGGGGGAGCCCATGTCCTGGCCCTGTGGCACCTAAGGAGCAGGGCCCCGCAGGATCCTGAAGCAGTACAGCCACCCCAACATCGTGCGTCTCATTGGCGTCTGCACCCAGAAACAGCCCATCTACATCGTCATGGAGCTTGTGCAGGGTGAGCAGAGGGGGCTGATCTGGCGAGGCAGGGAACTCAGCCCAGCCGGGGGGGCCCCCGCTGGAGGCTCAGCAAGGCTCCCTCACCCCCAGGGGGCGACTTCCTGACCTTCCTTCGGACAGAGGGACCCCGCCTGCGGGTGAAGACCCTGTTGCAGATGGTCGGGGATGCAGCTGCTGGCATGGAGTACCTGGAGAGCAAGTGCTGCATCCACCGGTGAGTGAGAGGGGGCGGCAGGCCCCATGCGGCACCCACCAGAAGCAGGAGGGGCTGTCACCCTGTGCTCGCCCTGCCCCGAGTGTCAGGCTCCAGAGGTGGAATTTGCCTCTTCTGCCAAACCAGCGGTCCTTGGGGACAGAGAGCAGGCTCTGTTCGTTGCTGTGTGGAAAGTGCCCATGGCCCCTGGCTGAACGTGCCCCCCACCCCACCTTGCCCAGGGACCTGGCCGCTCGGAACTGCCTGGTGACGGAGAAGAACGTCCTGAAGATCAGTGACTTTGGGATGTCCCGGGAGGAAGCCGATGGCATCTACGCTGCCTCGGGCGGCCTGAGACAAGTGCCCGTGAAGTGGACTGCACCCGAGGCTCTCAACTATGGTACCTGCAGGGGCCGGAGCCGGGCGTGGGCCCTGCCGCCCAGCGGTGACAGTTAAGAACCCTGCCCGCCCCTGCCCGCCCTCTCACGCCGCCTCGCTTCCTCCGCAGGCCGCTACTCCTCCGAGAGCGACGTGTGGAGCTTCGGCATCTTGCTCTGGGAGACCTTCAGCCTGGGGGCCTCCCCCTATCCCAACCTCAGCAATCAGCAAACTCGGGAGTTCGTGGAAAAGGGTAAGGTCACCCCCTCGGGTGGGACAGCAGCCTTCGGAGTCAAGCCCTTTTCCCGGTCCCTTAACCTTTCAGCCTTCCCACTGGGGTGGAACAGGAACAGTTCTGTAGCGTCTGTCCAGTGAGCACCCATTATGCACCAGGCCATACACTATTTCCTTTACTTGTCATGGTATGTGAGGGGGGATTAACGTGTCCCTTGTTCAGATGGAAAGACTGAGGCTTACGGTGGTCACGATAGCTCACGGTGGGGTTGGGGTTGGAACCCAGGCCTCCGAGTGCTTGGGGCCCTTGGTGAGGAAGAGTGGCTCCTGGAGGACAGTGCTCATGGCCTGACGCCCCTGGCTGCCTCCTCACACCCAGTACGCTGTGCCTGTTCCCACAGGGGGCCGCCTGCCCTGCCCAGAGCTGTGCCCCGACGCTGTGTTCAGGCTCATGGAGCAGTGCTGGGTCTATGAGCCTGGGCAGCGGCCCTGCTTTGGCACCATCTACCAGGAGCTGCAGTGCATCCGGAAGCGGCACCGGTAAGGCCAGCGACCGCTGTAGGCGAGGTTGTACCTCCTCACCAGCTCCAGCTCCCGCTGTTGGACAGCTCTTCATGGTCCTGGGCTCCAGCCGCCAGCAGCCACGCCACCTGCGGGGATGTGGCCCGTGTCTGCTCCGCATTCTGCTCCTGCCAAGCCTCCCTCTTCCAGGCAGAAATAATAAAACCACTTGTGCCCATTGAGTGCTCTTGGCATGTGCGCTCCTCTGACGGTCAAGGAATTGAGGCCTGTACCGAGGCCATGGAGGAGGAGGATGGGGTGGCTGCGGGCCACTTCCTTGGGGTAGAACTGCCACGATTTGGTAGCAAGTTGAATATGAGACACAGTATGTGAGCAGGCTGACATTCAGGCTTCTGACGTGACGGGGGCGAAGTGCCCTGAAATAGGACACAGGGAAAGCAGCAGAGCTGCAGAGAGGACGGTGAGCAGCTTGGAGCTGTCTGGGCATAGAGGCCTGGGAGCCCAGGCAGGTGAAAGCCGGCAACAGAGGTTTGAGAGTCACCAGCTTAGAAGTACTAGAGAGTAGCTGGCATCATGGATGTGTTCAACAGTCACGTAAAATTCAGGATGATTCGAGAGGTGAGTCAGGGCAAGTTAGAGCTCCACTCAAGGGAGAGTGAAGTGGCTGAAGAGGAAGGAAAATCTCCCAGAGAGTTGGTCTCCTGAGACGTGTTTACTGAGCAGTGGGGGTGGCAAGAGTCGGGGGCCTCATCCCCTCCCCTAAATCCTCCCGAAAATCACCTGAAACATTTCCAGCAGCAACAGGAAGGTCAATAAGATAAGGAAGTGTGAACGAACTGAAGAAACAGACTGGAAGTAACAGGAAAGATGTATAGCACACACACAAAACAAAGCAAATACGACTGAGGCAAAATGGCCACGTCTCAGGGAAGTTTAGGAAATGGGAAATAGTTGACTTTTTTTTTCAAAGAGGTAAAAGAGAGGCCTATAACTTGATTAAACAAGAGGAAATTGAATTAGAGTGTGACTGAATGAAAATATCAAAAGGCCAAATCATATCTGTATTGGAAGTGGTTAGGAAAAAAAACAAACCACAGCTGAGGAACTTCTGCTTCTGGGTAGGATGTGGAAGGTCTCCACAAGCCGTCACTCCCATTGCAACAACCAGGAAGAAACAAAATGAAGGGCTCATAGTTTAAAAGACAATGGTGGGCAGTGGATGTGGCTCAAGTGGTTGCGCTCCCCCTACCATATGGGAGGCCCTGGGTTCCATTCCCGGGGTCTCCTGGTGAAGACAAGCCAGCCCGCGTGGTGCGGTGAGCTGACGGCCTGCGTGGCACGGTGAGCTAGCGCAGCAAGATGACACAACAAAGGGAGACAAGCAGACACAGAAAAAACGCTCAGCGAATGGACACAGAGCAGACAGCGAGCACAAGCAGCAAGGGGGTGGGGAATGAATAAATATAATAAATCTTAAAAAAAAAAGTTAAAAACAACAACAACAATGGTGGGGAGCCAGTGTAGCTCAGTGGTTGAGCACCTGCTTCCTACGTACAAGGTCCTGGGTTCAATCCCCGGTGTCTCCTAAAAAATAAAAGACAATGGAGAGTGATGGAAGAAATACGGACTAGATGCACTAAAATTTCAAGGACGGAAGTGACCGTGCAAGCAAGGTGTCCTGGTGAGAGATGGCTGTTTTCTTCCCTGAGGCATTTGCTGACTTGGGGCAGAGCTGAGGATCAGACTTGGCCCAAGCAGAGAGACTCTGCTGAAGAAAAGAAAAACTAAAAGCTTTTAGCAATCGCAGGAACTGTGCTATGGATTGGAAACCAGAGGAGACCAAAACACAAAGCCCCTTTTCCCCGTGGAGCATTGGCCGAGTTTGGGGCAGTGTTGGGGCCTGAGGCAGGGCTGGGCTGCAAAGGAGCGACAGCAAGTAATTGATCTCCCCTCAAGATATTTAGAAGGTTTTGACCCTGTGTGGGTTCAGAGGCTAAAGAGCTAGCCTTAAAAATCTCTGAAGAGCAGAGCTTTAAGGGCCAAGAAATAGAACGGGCCAGGCTTTCCCACCAAAACCCGAGAGGGCCACCGCTGAGGGACAGGGACAATCTAGAAGAGGACTGAGTTTTGCCAGAACTGTAACTGCCCCCATCCACCTCGGTACTTTATTACATTGAGGGGACCAGCTCCTCTGGAAATCCTCTCTGGGGAGGTGGATTGGAATTGAAGCCTCTATCCTTTCATACCCAGTGTGTGGTGCAATATGAAAAAACGCAAAACATGCAAAAATGGGTGAAAAAAATAACAGTAGCAGACCCACAGATGATCCAGGTATTGGAGTTGGCAGACAAGAACATTAACTACGTTAAATAGAGGAAAAGATGGACAAAAATATATGCAAATATAAAGAATTTCAACAGTTGGAATCTATTTTAAAAGAACTGAAGGGGCATATAAAACTAGAAAGTAACATCTCTGAAATTATAAACAGATTGGATGGGTTTATTAGAAATTGATATAACAAAAGGTAAAACCACAATTATAGAGACTAGACACATCAAGATAGGATTAGTGAACCTGATTAGTTGATAGTATCTAAACTGAAGTACAGTGAGGAAAAAAAGATTGGAAAGAATAGAGCATGAGATGTGAGACTTTATTGTATGAATAATTGAAGTTCCAGGAGGAGAGGAGAGAGAAATTGGTACCAGAATAAACTGGAAACAATCCAAATGTCTATTTACAGAAGAATGAATAAAGTATAGTACAGTCATCCAATGGGATACTGTACAACAATGAAAAAGAACAAAGCACTGGTACATTTCACCAGCATTGATGAATCTCAAGGACATGCTGAGTAAAGAAGCCAGACATGAAAGAGTTCAGACTGTATGATTCCTTTATATGAAGTTCAAGAAGAGGCAAAACTAAGCTATATATATTTATCAAAACTCATGAAGCTGTACTCTTAAGATTTGTGGCATATGCTGCAAAGTATGCCTGAAATAAAAAAATAAAAATAAAAGAACCATCAGAGAACAAGTGAGCTCTTGAAAACTAGGATTATGATGGCCAAAATGAAAAATTCAGTAGAAGGGCTGGAAGATAAACTGGAGGAAATCTCCCAGAACGCAGGTCCAAACCACAAAGAGATAGAGAGGACGGTGAATCCAGTAGGTCTAACATCTTAGTTACAGACATTTCATTGAATAAATAAACCTAGAATAATGTTCTTGACGGTGATCAAAGAAATGGGACTTAACTAAATAGTATTTTATATCTGGTTAATCGGCCAAAAAAGAAAAAAAAAGTGTTTAAGCAATATTCAGCACTTCGTTAGTGACAGTGAAAACAGGCTCTTTTCCCCAGATAACCTCACTGCTGGGAATTTATCTTACGGAAATGATTTGAAAAGAAGAAAGACGCGGAACTCGTGGAGATGGTCACTGCAGGATGGTTTAATTGTGTGGCAAAATTGCAAATACCCTCGCTGCCCAGCGAAAAGGAAAATAACTGAGAAAATGAGGCGCTCTCGGTTCACTGGGCGGCAGGAGGCGGAAAGGCAGCCCGGAAGGAGACCACGAAGCGGGCGAGGCACCGAGAGGAGGCGGCACCCCGCACCTTCCAGGCGACAACTACTACAACTAGGGATCCCTCGCCCAGCACGGGGCGGGGCCGCGGGCAGCGGGCCGCACTGCCGTGCGGGGCCACGCAGGGAGTCGGGCCCGCGCTCTCTCAAGGTGCGGTGACGTCGCGAGCAAGGCTGAGGGAAAACAAGCCCCGCGCGGCTCCTCCAGGCCGCAGCGCCAAGGCCGGGCTGCGGCTGCGCAGTGCGGCCCGGGGCCGGCGCGCGGGCTCCAGGCCGCCGGGAGCGCGGGGCCGCGGGGCGGGAGCTGGGCACGGGGGCGCCGCGGTTGGGGCGCGCGGAGCCGGGGCGACGGGTGGGCGGCCGCCCGCCTTCGCCTGCGTCGCTGCCCCGCGCAGGCCGCCGCCCCGGGGATGCGAGCGGCGGCAGCTCGGCCGGCGGGGCCCGGAGCGGCGCGGAGACCGGCCGCGGACTGTAAGGCGCCGGGCGCGCGCGCGGGGGAGGCCTCGGCTGCGGGATCGCGGCCGCGCTGGGGCGCAGGAGCGCGAGCGGCCGTGCGGGCTCCGAGGGGGCCCGAGTCCCGGGCCGGGCGGCTGTCGTTGCGGCCCCCGAGGCGGGCAGAGGCGGGGAGGGCCGGGGCGCCGGGCGGGCGGGCGCAGGGGCGGCAGGTGCCCGCCCTCCTGTGACCCAACTCTTTCCCCCAGCGCCACCCGCTTTGGCCTCGGCCCAGCCTCCAGGGGCTAAAAGTGTTGCCCGGAAGCGCCGGAGCGGCGTCAGATCGCGCTAAGTAGGGCACAGCGCCGAGGCGACGGAGCTCGGCGGCCCCGGGGCCCGCGGAACCGACTCCCGAGCAGCGGCGCCCGCCCACGCCCGCCGCCTCCCCGCGCCGAGCAGGCAAGTGGGCCGCGGGCAGTGGCAGTGGCTCCGGGCCCGGGAAGCTGCCCCACCGCCGACTGCTGTGCGCGGCCTCTCCCTACCCAGGGGACCTGCAGCCTCAGGCTGGCTGCAGGGTCCCCCCCAGGGGTCTCCTGGGTGCCCTGGAAGCCGCAGCTGCGAGTCACCCGGCGCGGGAAGCAGAACTAACAGGGAGAAGACCCAGCTTATGCTGGAGACATAGGCACCTTGCTTTAGGTCCCTTTTTTTTTCTTTTCTTTTTTTAATTTATTTGTTTGTTTGTTTTTTTCCTCCTTATTATATATATTTTTAAAAGCTGTTATTTTTTCTTTTTTTCTTAATGAGAGCGGAGCTGTGTCAGGTACTGTAAGTGCCAGTCTGAGCCCAGGGAGCAGGGAGAAAGGCTTTCCTGCCAGTCTCTTTTGGTTCTACCCTTTAAACCAAACCAAATCCATGCCAGTTTACTCCTCTAAAACGAGATGCACACGGCTGAGGAGAATGGCCAGGCAAGCTTGACGGGAAGCTGGTGACAAGCGGGAGGTTGTGTGGCGAACTGGAGTCCAGGTGTGGCAAGTTCGTCATCCAGGACAAATGTTTTTTTGATTTCAGCCGGCAGGCAGCACAACTGCTACCAGAACGAGCCCCAGGCCCGGCTGTGCTTTTCAGAGTTCCAGGCAAGACAATCAAACCGAGGTTGGGTCAGGATCCACAGCCAGAGTAGTTGGTGCTCAGCGTATTTGGAGGTGGGCGGCGGAAAGACAGGGCTTTTGCATGCTAGACCAACACAGGGTGTCGTCCCTGCCAGGTGTGTACGGCAGCCAGGATGAAGCTCAAGAAGCAGGTGACAGTCTGCGGAGCTGCCATCTTCTGTGTGGCCGTCTTCTCGCTCTACCTCATGCTGGACCGAGTGCAGCATGACCCCACCCGGCACCAGAATGGGGGCAACTTTCCCCGGGTGAGTCACGCCTTGTCCCTCGTCTCTTCATGTCCAAGTCATCCAGGCAGGAGGGTCACGGCAGCCTAGGACAGGAACACTGAGTAGGTTTTCTAGAAACCCAAACCCAAAAACAAGGACAGCAGAGAGGAAGCTGGCAGCACGTCCTACTTCTCTGTCCTCTTGAGCTCTTGGCAGACGTTGCTAATTGATTACGGCACCTTTTCCCACTAAGGCCCAGAACATGGTGCTCCAGGCAGCCAGCACCAGTTGTTCAGAACAGGCAGACGAGATGAAAACTTCACCATCCCTGGTCTCTCGTCCACACGTTGAGACGGTCATGGCGCTTCCGGCCGAGCGGGTGGCAGCCCTCGGTGATTGCACATCTTCCCTGGTCTGCCCAGACCCGCCAGCTGTGCCGACTCATGGCTCTGTCTCCTTTTGGGGAGGGAAGGCTCATAGTCAGGTTTCGGGTGGGGGATCCCAAGCAGAGGTCCTCCCCGTGACACAAGGAGCAGTGGGTGATTGCTCTGGTTTTTCGGCAGAGCCAAATTTCTGTGCTGCAGAACCGCATCGAGCAGCTGGAACAACTGCTGGAGGAGAACCACGAGATCATCAGCCATATTAAGGACTCTGTGCTGGAGCTGACGGCCAATGCAGAGGGCCCACCTGCGCCGCTGCCTTACTTCACGGCCAACGGCTCCTGGGTGGTGCCACCGGAGCCCCGGCCCAGCTTCTTCTCCATCTCCCCCCAGGACTGCCAGTTTGCCCTGGGGGGCCGGGGCCAGAAGCCAGAGCTGCAGGTAAGAGCCAGAGATGGCAGGGTGCCCAGCGGCTGTGGGCAGGGCCCTGAGCCGCGCTCGTGCCCGGCAGATGCTGACTGTGTCGGAGGAGCTGCCGTTTGACAACGTGGATGGTGGCGTGTGGAAGCAAGGCTTCGACATCTCCTACAGCCCGCATGACTGGGACGCTGAGCACCTGCAGGTGTTCGTGGTGCCCCACTCGCACAACGACCCAGGTGAGGGCCCAGCAGGGCCCTGGGGGCTGCGGTGGGCAGGGGTGCCAGGGAGGGGCAGTGGAAGAAGGTGCTGGCGTCCTCAGGGGCCCCCGTGTTGGCTCCCCAGGCTGGATCAAGACCTTTGACAAGTACTACACAGAGCAGACGCAGCACATCCTCAACAGCATGCTGTCCAAGCTGCAGGAGGACCCCCGGCGGCGCTTCCTCTGGGCCGAAGTCTCCTTTTTTGCCAAGTGGTGGGACAACATCAATGCCCAAAAGAGAGCAGCAGTGCGGAGGTCAGTGCCAGTAGGGCAGGCATGGGAGGTGGAAAGGCGAGCGGCCCTAGGGCGGGTGGGGAGGGCTTGCCCTGAGCTGTGGATGCCGAGGTGGCAGGGAGAGGCAAGGGATCCCCGGGGGCGGGGAGGTGATAGTCCAGGGGCTGAGAGCGAGAAGGCAGGACTGCTTTGTGGGTCACTAGCCTTAAGTGGAATCAAAGTTGGGTGAGCGAAAGTGAAGAGAAAGCATGGGCCTTGCCCCTGGAGGTCCAGGGGTAGGTCCAGGGTAAAGCAGGGCCAGGGACAGCCCAGAGGTTGGCTGGAGGGTGAGGGAGGGCATGTGTTTGTTCTCTTGGTCCCTGCTTTGGGTGAACTAGCTCAGTGAGGCTAGCGCACACAGGTCCTGGCTTTTTCCAGTCCTGGGAGAGAGGGAGAGAGGCACTTCTGGAACACGACTGGGGAAAGGGTCCCTGCCCCATGCTGAGAGTGGGTCCTTAACTACAGGCTGGTGGGCAACGGGCAGCTGGAGATTGCGACGGGAGGCTGGGTCATGCCCGACGAGGCCAACTCCCACTACTTCGCACTGATTGACCAGCTCATCGAGGGACACCAGTGGCTGGAGAAAAACCTGGGTACGGGCAGGCTTGGGAATGGGAGAGGGTGCTGAAGGCCCAGGGATTGGCAGGGGGTGGTTCCTTTTCAGGTTCACCCCACCAGCCTGGCCTGGGGCAGTGGCACCCGTCCCCTGCCTGCTAGGCCCCGAGGTGGTCAGGCTGTCTGGCTCCCCCGCCCCCACCTAGGTGCAGCCCCCCGCTCTGGCTGGGCAGTGGACCCCTTTGGCCACAGCTCCACCATGCCTTACCTGCTGCGTCGTGCCAACCTGACCAGCATGCTGATCCAGAGGGTGCATTATGCCATCAAGAAGCACTTTGCTGCCACCCACAGCCTGGAGTTCATGTGGAGGCAGACCTGGGGTAAGGCAAGGTAGGGCGGGGGGCCGCAAGAGCAGGTTCCTCACTGGGGAGGGGCAGGGGTAGCAGAAATGAGACCCCTCCTGTGTTTGATGTTAGCCAACAAGCATGGTGCAGACCCCAAAGGGATCAGCCCTCCTCCTCCACGTGAGGGTCACAGCGTGAGCAGCATGCGGCCCCCTGGCCTCTGTGGGGCCTGCCGTCCGTTCACCAGGGCCTGAGCTTACACTGTGTCACTTCGCTGTGGGAGCTGAGGGTTCTGGAGCCCTCCCCATGCCCTGACCCCTGGCCTGCCCTTCTCCTGCAGCCTTAAGCCTGGTCAGAGCTGTGCTGGCGGTTGGGGCTGCCTCTAACCCTAGCAGCTCGTCGCTCTCCTGGCGGCGCCGGGCCCAGCTGCAAAGGCCGGCGCCTGGCGGCTGACCGTGCGGCGTGTCTTCTGCAGATTCCGACTCCAGCACAGACATCTTCTGCCACATGATGCCCTTCTACAGCTACGACGTCCCCCACACCTGTGGCCCGGATCCCAAGATCTGCTGCCAGTTTGATTTCAAACGCCTGCCGGGTGGGCGCATCAACTGCCCTTGGAAGGTGCCGCCCCGGGCCATCACGGACGCTAACGTGGCTGAGAGGTATTTACGTGGCTGCACGCCGTGTAGCCTTTGCACTCCCCGGAGGGGCGGGAGACCGGGCTCCTGGTCTGGGCTCTCCTGCCCAGGGGGCCGTGGGACTCGGGCGCGGAGCTTTACGTGGACTTGGGCTGGTTTATGAGCTCAGGCCTGTGCGGCTGCCGCGGTGGCGCCTTGCTAAGTTCCCTGGAGAGCCGGGAAGCTCTGAGGATCACCTTGCCCAGAAGTCTCTTATTTTCCCCAAATGAGTGTGTTTCCAAATGTCTCAACAAACTGAGCCAGTTGACTGGCCCAGAGGTGAATGATTCTCCCATTAGGGACAGTTCCTTACAGATCTCAGGCCAGCCCGATAGCTTTGGACTCGGCTCCGGCTCAGCTGGACCCTCATTCACCCGGACGCCTTCACGTTCAGATCAGTCCTGCCAAACAGCCTCCAGCCTCTAGAAAACGGAGAGAATCCCGAGGCGCCCCTGAAGATTTCACCATTCCCGAAGCCACCCCCCGGGGAAAACGCTGATGAAGAGGGAGCCAGGACCCGGCTGGCCGTAGGGTGTAACACACTGAACCGGTGCTCACGTTGCAAAGCTCCGATTTCCACGAGGTCTGAGAGCTGAAACACGTGACCGGGAACGGGAAAGAAAGTGGTCTTTTGTTTCCAGAATCCAGAAACCTAAATGCAGATTCCAGGCAACAATCAAGGGCTATTAAAGCATGGGATTTCTTGAAGCAGTGGCTGAAATCTGAAGCTGCCAGCCCAGGTTTCCAGAGACTGGAACAATGAGTGAAAACTACATTTTTTCTTTGAAAGGATTCCTAGACTGATAAATTAGCGATAAGTGGTATTTGAGGAGTGTTCTCTCTCGAGAGCCTTGAGAACAAAATAGAGAAATCCGCGCCGGAACAGTGTGGGTCATAGGTTAGCAACTGGTTGAACTGTGATGCCTGTGACATGCCAATGGACGGATTGGGCGAAAGAGAGGAAGGGGCTTCTCAGGGCGTCCTGCAGGGCTGTTTTTCCATTGGTCCTATGAGTAATTTGAATAGAAATGAAAAAGTGACTAAGTGCTTTTATACAGTTTATATGTGCTAGGCATTATCCTAATTGCTTCATAAATATTAACTCGTGCAGCTCATTTTAATCCTTAATAATGTCACAAGAGTAGGTACCAACGTTATCCTTATTCTGCGGGAACAGAGAGGTTCAGTACCTTGCCCAAGGCCACGCAGCTAATAAGCACGAAACCAGCACTGGCGGGTCTGGCCCCCGAACCCAGGTCCTATGCTATGCTGTGTCGCTTGACCGTGGGCAAAATGAAGCTGGGGTGTCAGAATCAGGAGCCCGAAGGTCTCGACGCGTTGGGATGTGGGTCAGATCCAAGCAGATTACTAGGTATAAACGTCAATTTCCGCCCTTAGCTTCCGAGGACGGAATCTCAAAGTTCTGGGCGAGGAGGAGAGAGCTTGCTCAGCCACACGGATGGAGAGCCCCGTCACTGGCCTCAGCCCTCGGGGGCCTCCCCATGGGGGGCCGCCCCAAGGGAGCTGCCAGGCCGGCCCTGGGGCTGTGCTGTGCCCTGGCTTTGCCCCCGTGGCCAGTGCTGGGCCCCTCGCTCCGAGGGACACTGGCAAACGGGCTGTCGAGAGAACTGCCAGTGAGCGGGTTCCAAACTGGTAGAGGAGCCACGTAGGAGGAGGGACTGGGATTGTCGCGCTCCAGGAGGAGGTGTGAGCACATCTGTGTTGAGGGATTACGGGGCTGGCCGATTTGTCCTCTGGGGTGACAGGGCAGAATGAGGCTCCAGGAAGTGAAGCCAAACCTGCCAGCCCAGCGCCAGGAAGACCTCCCTGGTTGTCACCTGGTGAGACCGCTGGGCTCCCCGGCCCAGGAGACGTGCACGTGGGCCCGTGACTCCTCGACCGGCCCTCGGGGGTGGCTCTGCGTGGCAGCCTCTTCACGCTGAGACTTCAGGTTGCCCTTCCCCGCAGGGCGGCCCTGCTCCTGGACCAGTACCGGAAGAAGTCCCGGCTGTTCCGGAGCAGTGTCCTCCTGGTGCCGCTCGGCGACGACTTCCGATACGACAAGCCTCAGGAGTGGGACGCCCAGTTCTTCAACTACCAGCGGCTCTTTGACTTCCTGAACAGCAAGCCTGATCTCCACGTGCAGGTGGGGCAGGGATGGGGGCCCTGCCTGGGGGGCCCCGGCCATGCTGCAACCCAGGCCTTCCTCCCCGTTTCCGCTCCACAGCAGGCGCTCGTTCCCAGCTCTGGGGCCAGGTCTCCCTTTTCGGTCAGAATTGCTTCAAAGGGCTCTGGCTTCTCTGTTAGGTCCAGAAGGGTGGGCCATAGGCTGCTGCCACCCTGCTTGGACAGAGCCCCTGCCCCACCCCAGCTGCAGAACTGGTTGCGAGAAGTCCCATGAGGCTCTAGAACTGACGGGAGTGGGTTTTGGGGTCCCCACAGGTCCAGTTTGGCACCCTCTCTGACTACTTTGACGCCCTGTACAAGAGGACGGGAGTGGAGCCGGGGGCTCGGCCTCCAGGCTTCCCTGTGCTGAGTGGGGATTTCTTCTCCTATGCTGACCGCGAGGACCACTACTGGACAGGCTACTACACCTCGCGGCCTTTCTACAAGAGCCTGGACCGCGTCCTGGAAGCCCATTTGCGGTGAGGCCTCTTCTCCCTGCTCCCGGCTCATGGAGCGGGGTGAGCCTTTGGGGTCTGCGGAGGGGCTGGATTGGGTGAGCAGGGAATGGAAGGACCTGGAGAGCCAGGGGGTAGGAGGGACGGGGGATGGCACTTGGTGAGCGCAGGCGTGGCCCTGGGGGATGGCGCGGGCAGGCTGTTCACTCGTGTCTCTGGGCCAGGGGGGCAGAGATCCTGTTCAGCCTGGCCGTGGCCCACGTGCGCCGCTCCGGGATGGCGAGCCAGTACCCGCTCTCTAATTTTGCACTTCTGACGGAAGCTCGGCGCACGCTGGGGCTCTTCCAGCACCACGACGCCATCACTGGCACCGCCAAGGAGGCCGTGGTGGTGGACTACGGGCTCAGGTGGGGCCCTTCGCTCACTCCATAGCTCCCCAGCCCCCGCCCTCACCCCCGCTGCAAGGGTGTGCCCGCCGAGGGCAGCCAGTCGGTCTCCCCAAGCTGTCATCTCAGGCGCCCAGGCTCCTCCATGGTCCGTCTCCCGCCCCCCACAGGCTCCTGCGGTCCCTGGTGAGCCTGAAGCAGGTCATCATCAACGCGGCTCACTTTCTGGTACTGGGAGACAAGGAGACCTACCGCTTTGACCCCGAGGCGCCCTTCCTCCAGATGGTGAGCCCTGCCCCTGGCCAGGAACTCAGTGTTAGGCGTTACCCTCCTCCTCCTTCCCGGTCCCGGGGTGAGGGTTCTGAGCCCGTGCAGCAAGCCAGCCACACCCCGGGCAGGCAGGGGTCGGGGAGGCAGCGCTCTGAGTCAGGCTCAGCTCCCACCGGTTCTTCCCTGTCCCATGCTGAATGCCAGGACGACACCCGCCTAAATCACGACACCCTGCCGCAGTGCACCGTCATCCAGCTGGACACCTCACCCAGGTGAGCCAGACCGGGGAAGGGGGGCCTACAGAGGGAAGGTCACCCCCTGATCCCCCCCTCGCCCCCCAGCCGGCCCCACCCCAGAAGGACTCCTACCCTGGCCGCTGCACCCGGCTTAGCCTACTGTCTGTCCGCAGGCACGTGGTGCTCTTCAACCCGCTGGAGCAGGAGCGGCTCAGCATGGTGTCCCTGCTGGTCAACTCGCCCCGGGTGCGTGTCCTGTCCGAGGAGGGGCAGCCGCTGGCCGTGCAGATCAGCGCCCAGTGGAGCTCGGCCACGGACATGGTCCCTGACGTCTACCAGGTGAGGCGGGGCTGCTCCTGCCCTCCTCCGCCCCGTGCCCAGCTTGGGGGTGGGGATTGTGGGGAGAGAAGGGCGCAGGGGGCGGTCACCCTGGGAGTTGGAGCCCATCATGGAAGGGAAGGTGAAGGAGAGTGTGGCTGTGGTAACAGTGGAAACGACGGTCCTGCTGCCCCATGTCCATTCAGCCAGGGCTTGTGGAGGCTTGATAAGTGTTTCCCGGGGAAGCGGCTGTAGCTCCGTGGTTTGAATGCCTGCTTCCCAAGTACAAGGTCTCGGCTTCAATCCCCAGTACCTCCTAAAAAACACAAAAAAACAAAACAAAAAGTGTCACGCTTCATAGTTTTTCACGTCTCTTCACATAGCGTTTGAGGCTCGTAAGATTCCGATGAGGAAAGGGCCAGTTTGGGGGAGGGAACAGAGGCCCCGGGGGTGCAGGACACGCTCGGGCTCTCGGTGGACAGTGCCCCGGGGTGAGAACCCAGGCTCGTGCCAGGAGCTGTCGCCGCGCCGCGGCCCTGCTTCCCGGCCGCTCCTGTGCCAGCAGGTGTCTGTGCCGCTCCGCCTGCCGGCCCTGGGCCTCGGGGTGCTGCAGCTGCAGCTGGGCCTGGACGGGCACCGCACCCTGCCCTCCTCCGTGCGCGTCTACCTGCACGGCCGGCCGCTGGCCGTCAGCAGGCACGATGCGTTCCCCGTGCGCGTCATTGACTCCGGCACCAGTGACTTTGCCCTCAGCAACCGCTACGTGCAGGTCGGCTTCTCAGGCCTTACCGGGCTCCTCAAGGTAAAGGGCCAGGGGCTGGGGGCGGGGGAATGGGGGGTGGGGCTGGGGGAGGGGTCGGGGGCAGTGTGGCGCTGCCTCTGGGCCCCGTGAGTGCAGTGCACGACCGACGGCCCCCGGCGCGGCCCAGGGAGGGTGGCCTTGGCCTTGGGGACGTGAGTCCGTGCCCTCCCGGGGGCAGGCCTGACATGCTGGTGTGGGGCCAGGGGTCAGGGCTGTGTTCTTTGGCAGAGCATCCGAAGGGTGGACGAGGAGCAGGAGCAGCGGGTGAACATGGAGTTCCTTGTCTATGGGACCCGCACGTCCAAAGACAAGAGTGGAGCCTACCTCTTCCTGCCTGACGGCGAGGCCAAGGTACCCTAGAGATACCTTGCCCAGATCAGCAGGGCCTGGGTGGTCTCCTCTCGGGGCGGGCACGAGGAGACATGGGAGCCGAAGCAGTGAGGGGGGACACGCGAGCTCTCGCCTTCCTCGGGGTGACCCCTGCCTCTGGGACGTGTGCTGGCCTGGGGACGCTCCCTGGGGCGTGGGTCCAGCTCAGCCCGGGGGAAGCAGGCCCGAGCCGGCCCAGGACGAGTGCCGATGTTGTCAGAGCCTGGGCTGCTCCTTCCCTGCTTTGCTCTGGGCTGTGGGGTCACCTGTCGCCTGCTCTTGCCCCAGCCGTACGTCCCCAAGGACCCCCCCGTGCTGCGCGTCACCGAAGGCCCTTTCTTCTCGGAGGTGGTCGCCTTCTATGAGCACTTCCACCAGGTGGTCCGGCTGAACAACCTGCCAGGTGAGGCCTGCCGAGCGGGCGGCCTCTGGGAAGAGGGGGCTGGAAGGAAGGGCGGGTGCCACAGGCTGGGGCCTGTCCGTCCCTCTTGGTCCCGGCAGCTTCTTACCCCCGGCACACGTATCTCTGGAGATGGCATGGGTAGGCCTTTAGGAGGAAAGGTCACCCTAAAATGCCCGGGAATTGGCACAGGAGCTGGGCAAAGCCGTTCCCCGGCTCGGGGACTTCTCCCGGCTGCCTTCTTGAGTGCGGCCCCCCCTCAAGCATGTGGGCGCTCTCCCCCTTGGTCCTGTGTGCAGGGGTGGAGGGGCTCTCACTGGACCTGTCGTCCCTGGTGGACATCCGGGACTACGTCAACAAGGAGCTGGCCCTGCGCATCCACACGGACATCAGCAGCCAGGGCACCTTCTTCACGGACCTCAACGGCTTTCAGGTGGGCTCCCGTGGGCCGCCCCCCGGAGACCCCGCCGAGCAGAACTTGGGCTGTTGTTTTTTTTTTTGCCTCCATCATCATTGCTGGGGGGTGGTCTGCCACAGGGGGAGAGGGGGATCAGGTGCTGCTTCAGACTGGGGACCCCCTGGGGTGTGCCCTTGACCCCCAGGCCTCATCCCCCCAGGTGCAGCCCCGGCGGTATCTCAAGAAGCTGCCCCTTCAGGCCAACTTCTACCCGATGCCGGTCATGGCCTACATCCAGGACGCACAGAGCCGCCTCACTCTGCACACGGCCCAGGCCCTTGGGGTCTCCAGCCTTGGCGATGGTGAGGAGGGGACAGGAGCCCTGCCGGGGGTGTGGGGTGCAGAAGAGAGGCCCCCCGCAGGCCTTACCCTGCCGGCCTCCCTCTCCTCTTGCCAGGCGGCATCACCTGCACACTTGGGAAAGGGGAGAGCCTTTAACGGCCCCGTCAGTCGCACACAGCATAGGAGAAGGGCAGACAGCCGTCACCCTGGCCCTGGTGGAGGCGGCTGACCGGGTCGGGGGTGCCCCATTAGAGCCTCTCAAGAAACATTAGGATGTCGAGCAGGGATTCTCACCTGAGGCACGCAGCCCACTTCTGGCCAGGAATGGCAGTAGAGGTAGTTTAAAAAGCGTGTTCCACCTTAGAAGGAAATGCTCAGGAAAGGAGAAAAGTGCATACTGTTAATGGTCATTGAAAGAGAGAACCAAGGGCCTGGGCCCTGGGAAAGCCCTGAGTGGCTCCCGCCTTCTCCCTGTGAAACGGACTGTGGACCTAGTGACCTCTGAGGCCTTTGACCTCCCGCCGGGGGCCTGAGCATTGGTGAGGGCTGGGTGAGAGGGCCTGCCTCCAGGCCCTGCGCGTGACGGGGTGAGTGCCCAGGGCAGGCCGCCCCGTGTCCCGGGAGCAGCCCGTGGGTCTGCCTGCCTCCCTGACTCCACAGTAAAGCTCGGCACCCTCACAGGTGAGGTTTCTTCACCTCCTCTGGAAACAGTGTGTGTGTGAAGAAATGACTGGTCTGTGTACGAGGGTCCGTTTCAGAGCTTTCACATACCTTCCTGTGGTAGCTCAGGGTAAAAGACTGAGGAGCTGCCCGTGTCAGGAGGGCCTGGGGTGAGGAGAGGGGGTGGGGCCGCCTCTGTGGGAGAAGGTGGTGTGGGTCAGCCTGGAGGGGTCCTTGGGAAAACAGGTTCTGGGAACATCCACGTGCCAGCCTGTGTCTGCTTTCAGGGAGCCCCTTGCCCAAGCGTATTTTTTTGTTTGTTTGTTTACTTAAACTTTTTATTTTGAAATAGTCAAACTTACAGGAGGTTTGCGAAAATAATACAAACCTCGTAGAGAGAACGCCAACATTTCCCCCTCCCAGATACACAAATCCGTCAGTTTTAGGTTTGCTACATTTGCTGTGTCATTTTATTCACTTATCCATCCGTCTAGCTAGTTAACTAGTTAGAGAGCTAACATCAAGCTGGCAGTTTTCTAAACATTTGAGAGTAGGTTGTACATATCATGCCAGTTGAACACGTAGTATTTCCATGTATATTTCCTAAGAACAAGAATATTCACTTATGTGACCTCTCTAAGTAGTTATCAAGCCAGGTGTATCTTAAAAAGGAAAGCAAAGGTGTTTGCCGGCCAGAGGACCCCAGATCTGAGCCGGAGCCTGACGTGCCATTGGGCTGCTCCTGCACAGCCCTGCCTTGACAAATGAGGTGACCAGAGCGCTCTGGCTGTCCCCATGGGGGAACGAGCAGGAGAGCATGTGTTTTACTCGCAGCAAAATTTGCCCCATCTGAGAAAACTCGCCCCAGATGAAGGAATGCACAGCAGCACCCCCGACGGCTGTTGGACGAAGTCTTGTGTGTTATGTTGTCCCCCATCCCTGCCTGGGTCCCGCTCTGTGAGCGCTGCCCTGCGCTGGGCCTGCTTCCTCCTCTGGAAAACAGGGCACGGGGTCAGCTCTCCGCTAGGCCCCCTCCGGCTCCAGGATTCCCGAGTGCCGCGGCCTCTTGCCCGCCTCACCCAGGCGTCTCCCTCAGGGCCTGCGGGCGGGGTTCTCTGTCCACAGGTCAGCGTCTGCTTGGGGGTGGCGGTGGCAGCCAGCGCCTCACGGTTTACTCCCCCAGGCCAGCTGGAAGTGATCTTGGACCGGCGGCTGATGCAGGATGACAACCGGGGCCTCGGCCAGGGGCTCAAGGACAACAAGAGAACCTGCAACCATTTCCGCCTTCTGTTAGAACGGCGAACCGCGGGCACTGAGGTGAGGTCTGGGCCTGGCTCCCGGGGAGGCAGGTCGAGCCATTCGCCGTGGGTGGCCCTGGGTGGTTCCAGTCTCGGGCTCGGAGCAGAACAGAGTCGGGCAAGGACAAGAGAGGAGGGCTCGATTCCTGGGCTGC
>JAQZBX010030198.1:0-26929 GCA_029593785.1 Cabassous unicinctus | reverse complement strand
AAAAAAAAAAAAAAACATACATTTTATATTCCCTACATATTTAAATTACCAGAATGATTCTGGAAACTATCTCCAAGCAAACCTCTTACAACAAACAATTTCCATTAGAATTAAACAACTTTGGCAGAGTAATGACTTAATTTGGTTAATGCAAACATAACTTTTTCACTTTAAATACCTAGTAGCATGGAGAATTAGATCACTGATAGCTCATAGGAAATGTTTTTCAGAAATATATGCTTTCTTTAGTTTACTATTTTGTCAGCACTTTAGAGAGATACAGTATGACTTTAGCAGCACAGGAAGAAGATTGAATTATAGTTAGTAATTAATGGAATTTACTTTATCCATTTAAGTTTTGACTTACATTCCTCATTCTGTTTTGTGAAAACTAGTCATTTCACTTTAAGACAAAATTTACAGTTCATTAAACATGAATTTACAATTTGCATCTTAAAGATGCAATACATATAATGCTAATTCATTTTATTAGTGTCCTATAAACCTAGGGAGATTACTCCCAAGCTAAATAAAATTAGAACAATTAGTTTATACAAGAAATGTTCATTTTCCCTTCCTCCACAGGAGGCTAAAACTTCTTTTATTTCTTTTTTTAATAAAATTTTACAATTGTGAATAACCTTAAAAGCATGCTGACTACTAGCTTCTGGAAAGTATTATAATTATTTAATTTATCTTAATTATAATTTACAAAAGATTTTTCATAGCTTTTAATGACTTTTTCTTTACTAAAATTTGATGATTGGATTATTAATCCCTCTGATTTTAAGGCTGCTAAAAATATTTAAACTGGGGAATTACGGGACAGATTATGATGCTTAATTTTCTGGCCTAGCAAACAAGAGTTTTAGGGTAAACTTGCATTTCCTTGTCCTGTTACATCCAACCCTTCTCCCCATAGCTCTCACAAAGAGAAGGCAGCTCTGTGGGCTGGTAAGGTCTAGGAGCGCAGGGAAAACTTTTTCTTTTCCCAATATTTTTTATATTCAGATTTCTATTCCACTTAGCTTTTCCAATCTGAGCTCCAGGACTATTCATTTACATATAAGTTCTAATTTAACCTTTAGCAATTTGAATAGAGTTCTTTTAAGGATTTTCAATTGTTAATTTTATATTATCTTCCTGAGGTATGAAAATACACACTGAGCAGATACAAACGGAGAGTTAGACAAAGAAGCACACAACTCATTAATGTTACTTAAAATTTTCATTCTCTTGCAAAATCAACTTAACAGTAAAACAACATTTTCAAAAGTAATTTAATTTAGAATTATTATCACAATGGTAGGTCTAGGCCAAATCCAACCTGTTATAGCAATTTCAGATATTATCCTTTTGCTGTGTCATAATGTGACACATACAATGATTTTGTCTTAACTTTTAGTTATTGCGTTTAGTAATTTTTTACTTGAAAACAAATTGGACACTTTTGTTTATTAGTTAAGCAACTAAAACTATTTTGTTAGTAACATTAATGTTGCTAAGTTTCTCTGTTTTTCTTGTAGTTGAACTAATTCCACTTGTGATTTCTTTTCATACATTAAATCCAAATGTAAGATAGAATTGAAATTTAAATACTTATTTTTAAGCTACTTTTCACCATCATTCAATTTGTAACAGGTGAATTCCAAATTTGATTTACAAATTCCTAAGCATGAGCAGTGAAAGTTAAAGTAAGCACAGACTAGAATAGAAGAGAGAACTTAATTAGCACAGGGAAAGGTCCAACTTTAGAAAGCACCCAGTGAAACCTTCGGCTTCATTCCTCCAGGAAAATTCCTGGACTAGGCAAGGAGCTGAGGGAACAAGGGAATCACTGCCCCCAATGAGACAGGAATTGGGGCTGCATCTCAATTAGCTACTTCTCAGGAGGGTTAAAAATCTTGCAGGGCTTTTTTGCTGGAAGAATTGGAGTGCTGCTGGAGACCTTTACCAGTTTCCTCCCTAAGGTGATGCTGCTTATTCTGCAGGGGAGAGGTTTAGATCTTGATTCCTCATTCACTCCCCATATAAGGCATGACTGGGTTGAGAAGGTCTGGAGTGGCTGGTTAGGACCGAGTAAGTGGCTTCTAAGTTAATTAAGAAATTAACAGTCTTACCTGACACATCAAGGGTCATCCAAGGATCCTCCTGGTTGATAGTTTGCAGTGTTGTCCAAGGAGCCATGCATGGTCCTGACCCTTCTATCCTTCCCTGGAGCAAGGTCCTGGCTAGTCACAGTGGCAAGGCAGCTTGGGGCCAAGGGTGCACTTCTCCACACTTGAAGCAGAGTTTGCTTATGTGGAAGCCTGAATTAGGGTAGCTGTGAGGTGTCAGGGTTCCTTCAATGGCAGCAGTTAAAAGATAAGCCTGTTTCTGGGCCCTATGCCTCCCCCACCTTACCAGCTTCCTTTAGGCATCTCAGTCTTGGCTGTTTTGAAAAAGGGAACAATGGAAGTTTGAGGGCTCAGGGAACATTTTTGCAGCTTTCTACAGATATTGGAGACAAACTGGCTAATAAAGTGAGTACCTAAAAGGATTTGTTTTTCTCTAGAGTCAGGATTTACCAAAGGTGCTTTATTGCATTTACCAGCTTTCTTTGAGATAAGGCTGGGTTTTTTGGTTTTTGGTTCTGCCTCTAATTTCCCTCAGCTTATTAAAATTGAATGGTTTGGTAGAGCATTTCCTTATCCATTTGAGGGGACATGTGGCTTCATGGTCTTTGGCCCTCCGATCTGCCTGTCCCCTCTTTCCCTCTTACACAGGTTTAACTGGAATTCAAGGTCCCATACAGAGGTCATTTCAGCCATATCACAATTTGTAATGTGGCCACCTGGTGTGGCAAGCTAGAGACTGTGCCCATTGTTCTAGGGAAGAAGGGAGAAAGGTTTGTCAACCCATCTGACATCCCAGATTTTGGCCTGACTAAACCTTCTCTCTCCAAACTGAATCATCCAAGCCACTTAAGTCTTGGGGGATTTTTGGTGCTGCTCTAGTCCACAGCATCCTGGGAAATACAGACCCCATGCCACCTTGCATCCTTGTGGCACCCTGGGTCTTAGGAGACTTCTGGACTTGGGTTCTGGACTTACACTACCAAGCCAAACTTTTTTCATAGAAAAAGGGGCTGGCTTGATGTTTTCTCCTTTTATGGCCATTGCCAGGGACTGAGTTTGCAGTTAAACTGGACATTCAGAGGCACATTAAGAAGCCAGAGACTGATTGTAACAAATCTCCAGGCATGATGGAGGGCAACAGTTTTGGAGGCCTCACTAATAAAACAGGGCACAACAGGATAAAATTAAAAGTTTAGACTCACCGGTTCTTGCTGGGTCTTGGGGAAAGCCACCTGTCTTTACTTCTCCTAGCTGGCTTACCAAATTATATGTTATCAGCCTGCAACCTGAAGCCAGAGGGGGGAGGGATTTCAATTTAAAGGACTTCTCACCATTTTCTTTCCAAAGATGGGAAAGATAATGATGCTACTTAATATTTTATTTGATCAACAAATATTTATTGGCCACCTACCATGTGATAAGCAATATGCTAGGAACTGGGGACACACTGCCAGTTAAAGGTTGGCTGGCTGGCTGGTGGCTCTGGCCTCTGCTCTCTCTCCAAACTCCAGTTTTCATAATTACAGGGATTTTTTTAAGGGCATAAACCTTCCAGGGACACAAAACAGGAAAAGAGACAATGGCAACAAAATGTTGGAAGCTGGAAAGGAAATGGCAAGTGGTAACTGATTTAGGGGATCCAAGAAAGCTAAATCCTAAAGTGGGATAGGCTGAAATGTAATTCAGGTTATATCACAGAATAAAAGGCTCATAAATGGACAGCACCATGTCCACAAAGAAGTGGGGGTGAAGGCAGGAATAAAAACACCAAGGAGAAGCAATTGGATCCCTGGATCCCCTCCCACACTGCAGGCCACCCCATCCCACCCCCATCCTAGAAGACTGAAGTTTTATTCCCTGCAGAAGGTAAAAAAAGAATCTGGGAGCTGGGAATTAGTAGGCACAGTTGAGAGCGTGGAACAAAACCAAGTGTGGGTAGATTAAGTGAAAGTTTGCCTACTAAATATTGATACCTCAGACTTCTTTCCTTAGAACATGGTGGCCAAGACCACCCAGGCAGGGGAGACTTCTATGGGGAATGTCAATAGCCCAAGGAAAAAGAACTAAAGACTGACAATTGAAGGTCCCCAAGGTAGAGTCCAGCTAGTCCACCTTACATTGAATCCCACAGTTGAGAAATCTCACTCACAGGTACAGAACTTCTAATGAGCTAATTAGGGTCACAGTTTGAAATATCCCAAGAGGCAATGTTCAATATGAAGACTGAATCATATGAAGGATTCAATACTTTCAAACTCTTTCCTAAAACAAAATTTTAAATGAGAAATTATTCATATCATAAATTTCTGTTCATCAAATATTTTAATAAACATGTAGAAGTGCTACAACTGAGGAGATTATTAGTATCTTGCTGTATTCTTTCAGTTTCACAACAGAGCTAAGAAATTTTTTGCTTTGTTCAGTAATGTGCAAATGGATATTTTGATCCATAAAATTCTCTCCAGGTGCTTCAACATCTCTACAGCTGCACCAAACTTGGCATCCCCTAAACCTCAGTAATAGGGACCAAGGCTGTGAATGGGAACATCAGAGGTGCAGAGGTCAGCAATTGCAGGCCCCAGGCTTCACAGCAGTACCCTGGGAGTCTGGAAACTTTAACTGCTCCCACCCTCAGCCCCCACCCTCACCCCCTCCCTCCCCTGCCAAGGTGTTTTCAAGTAGACCTGCAGCTGTCACTTTGCTGGAAAAGATATTTAGTGATTCTTTTTAAAAAACAAATAAAAAACAGTTCACTAATACAAGGGGTGCAGAAAAACTTTCTACATTTGAAAAGGAATGGGGAAAAGGGCAATAATGTAACACTGATAGACTTGACCACATTAAACTTACAAACTTTCACATGTTTCTCCCAGATACCTTTATACATACATAAAATAATTAAATGGTAAATAACAATGTTGGTGGGAAACAAACATCAATTCTTTGTTTAAAAGACTGCAATAAAAAACAAGAATAAAAGCACTTGGACCCTCATATACAAAAGCAAAGGATGGGGGAATGGGTGTGGCTCAAGTGGTTGAGCACCTGCTTCCCACATGGGAGGTCCTGGGTTTGGTCCCTAATGCCTCATTAAAATACAAAAACAAACAAGCAAACAAATGAAAAAACAAACTAAGGGGAGCTTATGTTGCTGAGTGGTTGAGTGCTGGCTACCCACATAGGAGGTCCTAGGTTCATTTCCCTGCCTTGGTACCTAAAAAAAAAAAGCAAAGGATGTGAACAAAGTGGTAGAGGAAGCAATCTGCAAACACAGCCACAAATACATTCAGCCTCACCAGTAATAATTTCAAAGTAAAGTGCTTTTTATTAATTTGCCAAAAGGGGTGCTGATGCAAAATACCAGAAATCTGTTGGCTTTTATAAGGGGATTTATTTGGGGTAAAAGCTTACCGTTCCAAGGCTGTGAAAAGTTCAAACCAGGGCACCATAAGAGGTGGTTTCTCATCAAAGTCAACTACTACATGTTGTAGCAAGATGGCAGGTGATCTCTGCCTGGTCTTTCCTTACCCTCTAGGCCTCTGCTCTCAGATCCAGCTACTCCACTTTCTTACTGATTTTAGCTACAAGCTGGCTTAGGGCTTGTCTCTTAGGGCTTCAGTCTCAGTTGCTGAGCTAGCATCACAAGTTCAGCTGTAAGCTATCAGACATATGACTCATTGCTCCCAGGGACCTCAGCTGTTTGAGCCTTCTTTCTGTCCTGTGGTAGGATAAAAAATGACAAAGCTCTCTCTTCTTGTGTTTGAGTGAGTGTCTACTTATATCAGACCCAGCAAGGAGGTGCGGACTCAACTTGAGTCCCACCTCACTAACATATTCCAATAAAAAGCTCACGACAATCTTTTTTTTAGGGGGTACCAGTGATTAAACCAAGGACCTCATACATGGGAAGCAGGCACTCAACCACTGAGCTATATCTGCTACCCACCCCAGAAATCTTAACAGGTAATCGCCTCAAAGGCCCCTCAGCTGAATTTAATACAATCAAAGGATATCACACCCAGAGGAGTAATTAGTTTACAAACATTATATTTCTCTTTTTTGGGATTCATAAAATAATTTCAAACTGCCACACCATATGACACCTGTTAAATACTATTTTTTTCATATGAGTTGACATCTAGAAAGAACATGCCACAAGGACTATGTCTACTGAACTATGTTGCAAGGTAATATTGATTTCTATAGGTCTGGATCTTTCTCATCCATACAGTACCATGCTCAAATAAAATTCATCTTAAAAATAAGAGATTAACTGTATGTTCCTCCACTGCTATTAAGCAATTTTCCCTCCTCCCCTTAATGACAAAATTCCCAGGGCAAATGTTTTTCTTTTCCTGGAACTACTTCATCCTCCCATTCCTTCTTCTAATTGGCTTCCTATCCCATCACTAATTGTCAACAATAATCTCTGCCCTGCTCAGTCCAATCAACACATCCTTTATAACATAAATAAATGCATTAATTAATTAGTCAAGTAAGCAGCACGCAAACACTGTGATCTCTCCACCCTGGGTAAAGCTAGATTAGCTCTCAAATGACCTCAGGTTAAGTTCTTGACTTCTATTTTCTCTTTCTTGCACTTGCTACTAGGTTCTCTTAATATCTTCTTAATATCCTTTATCTCTTACCTCATCTCATTGAATTAATTTAGGAGATTTGTTTTGACATCTTTGATTAGTTGTTCCACATTCTGCATCTCCTCCTGCTTTTTAGTTTGTTCATTTGACTGGGCTATGTCTTCCTATTTCTTAGTATGGCTTGTAATTTTGTGCTGAAGTCTAAGCATTTGTTTATCTTGATGGGTTTATTCTGTTGGTCAGTTTGTCTCTCTTACCTAGAGTTTTATTTTTGTTTGGCTTTGTGTTAAGGGTCTTCTTTGACATTTGGTTCCACTTCTTCTAAATCTTTAGAGTGGCCTGTATGTAACTGAAATAATAAAAGAAGAAAAAAAGAAGGGTAGAAAAAAGAAAGAAATAATGAAAAAGGCAAATAATAAAAGAAAAGTAGGAAGAGAAAACAGAAAGGAAGAAAAATTGGAAAAGGAAGAAAGAAAACAAGGAAAAGAAGAAGAGAAAGAAAAATAGGGAAAAAAAAGAAAAAGTAACAAAGAAGAAAGAAAAAAAAAAAAAGAGAAAAAATGCCTCTGTCTCAAGTGACAGGCTTTTGGTTATGCTCCTCATCAGCCACCCATGCCCACCAATCAATCACCCTGTGGTACACCTCTCCATTGGTGCCCAGATGAGGAAAGGGAAAAAATAAGTCTTCCCTCTTAAGCTCTGACCTCTGGTTAGTTCCCCCTTTTCTGGCCAAATTGCCCCACTGCCTCCAGTGCCCATTGGGGCACCCCCTCTTTGGCCTTATTGCCTCATGCCCTGCTACTCCCCCAGTGCCTGTCTGGGCACTCCTACACTGGCCTGATCACACCACAGCCTGTCATTCACCTGGTGTCCATTTGGGCATCCCATCACTGGCCAAGTTGCCCTGTGACCTGTCACTCCATGGGTGCTGGGCTGGGCAACTCTTCACTGGATGGATCACTCAGCTTCCCACAACTCCTCTGGTACCTGGCTGGGACATCCATCTCCAGCTGCCCTCTCAGATTGTCCCTATGGCCCCACAGCTTCCCCTAGGCCCTGCAAGTCTGCCTGCCTTCCTGCAGCTTCTGGAGAAGAAATGCATCCTGCCATTCCCTACTGCACAATGTTGAATCTCTACTTCAGGTATTTTGAGGCTTAGGTGTTAGATGGGCATATCATTAAAATTGTTACATTTTCCTGATGTATTGATCTTTTATTATTATTATATGTCCCTCTTTGTCTGTAGTAATATTTCTTTTCCTTTCTGCTGGATTTTTTCAGGTCATCTATGTGAATGTACTCAGCCTCAGGTTAAGCTAGGTGCTTGTGGATGACTGGGGTAACTTTGGGTTTGATAAAGATGGAAACTGAGATTCTCTGTCCTGCCAATCTGGGGAAAATAATTTCTCTTTTGCCATAGTCATCCATTCCTTATTTCACATTCATGTGTTGAGCAGCCATGCTGAGCCTCCATGTAGTCTGTAATGCATCTGTCCTTGCCCCTGCTTACCTCTGCTGCATCATCCTTCACAACTCCCCCACTCACATTCTCCTTTGCAGGCACAGTGAACTTCACTCATTCTTTAAGGATTTTATGATTATTCTTGCCTCAGCCTTTTCACTGGCTCTTCCCACATTCCACAAGCATCTGGCAGATACTTTCTTGACTCCAAGGTCTCAAGTCAGGGTCCCTTTCACATGGAATCTCCCTGGCCCCTAGGCCATGGGAATTCCCCTCCTCTGGACCTGCTGCATCATGGCACACCTTTATTTGCTCTATTTGCTTCTTTAAATGCCTGCTTTCTTGATTAAACTGGGCAAATCTTATGGCAGAGCATGGATATGTTTTGATTGCAGTTTTGCTCTCAGGAAGCAGCCCAGAGCTTGATACTGAGGAGACTCATTAAGTATTAAAAGAATTAGTGAAAAAATTATTGTAAGTAAATGAATATGTAACATTCTGAGCTCTGAGAACCTCGGGCTAATTAGAGATCTTCTGCAATCTGCTATGAAACAGATCACAGTCTTTTGAGATTATGTCACAATGTAGCCCCTCTCTGAGTTGTTAACATTGTCCAGTCACAAGGTTATGCTTAACATGATAAAGGGCACATAAGAAAAGCCCACAACTAACATTCTACTTAATGGTGAAAGAATGAATGCTTTCCCTCTAATATTAGGAACAAGACATATATACCCACTGTCACCACTCTTATTCAACAATGTACTAGAAATTCTTGCCAGAGTAATTAGGCAAGAAAAATAAATAAATGGCATTCAAAGGAAAAAGAAAAAGTAAAATTTTCCATATTTGAAGATGATGTGATTCTATATATGAAAATCTTGAAAAATTCATAAAACTCCTAGAGTTAATAAATGAACTAGCAAATTTTCAGGGTACAGAATCAACACCCATAAACCAGTAGTATTTATATACAGCTAAAATAATGAAATACCTAGGAATAAATTTAAAGGATTAAAAGGACTTGTATAGAGAGTCTACAAAACGTTGCTAAAAGAAATCAAAGACCTAAATAAATGAAAGGACACTCTGTGTTCATGCATTGGAAGGGTAAATATTGTTAAGATGTCAATCCTACATGGTGATTTGTAGATTCAACCCAACCCTAATCACAATCAACAACCCTCTTTACAGAAAAGGAAAATCAGATCATCAAATTTATAAGAAAGTGTAAGGGGCCCCAATATCCAAAGCATATTGAAATAGAAGAATGAAGTTGCAAGACTCATATTTCTCAATCGTAAAACTTATTACAAAGACATAGTCATCAAAAGAGCATAGTAATGGCATAAGACAGACATATAGACCAACAGAATAGAATTGAGAGCTCAGAAATCAATCATCACATTTATGGCCAATGGATTTTTGACAAGGGGGCAAAGACCACTCAATTGGAAAGAATAGTCTCTTCAACAAATGGTGCTGTGAAAACTGGATCACCACTGGCAAAAAAAAAGGAGCAATGATACATCACACCTTATACAAAATTCAATTAATAATGGATGAAACCTACATATAAGAGCCAGAACTATCAAACTCATAGAAGAAAACGTAGAGAAGCATCTTCCAGACCTTGTGTTTAACAATGGTTTTTTAGTCTTTATATCCAAAGAACAAGCAACAAAAGAAAAAAATAGATAAATTGACCCCAAACAAAATAAAAAATCTTTGGCCCCTAAAAGGAATTTATCATGAAAGTAAAGTGACAACACAATGGGGGAAAATATTTGGAAACCACACATCTGATAAAGTTTTAATATCTAGAATCTTATAAACAAAACCTTCAATTTAACATCAACAAAAATCAAATGAATCAATTAGAAAATGGCAAAAGACTTGAATTGACATCTCCTCAAAGAAGATATACAAATGGCTAGGAAGCACATAAAAAGATGTCCAACATCATTAACTATATGGAAATACAGATCAAAACCAGAATGATATACACCATCTTACACACATTAGCATGGTTGCTATTTTCATTTGCTAATGGTGGATAAGGCAAAATACCAGAAATGGGTGGGCTTTTACAATGGGGATTTATTTTAAAGCTTTCAGTTCTGAGGCCATGAAAGTGTCCAAATCAAAGCATCATCAGGACATGCTTTCTTCCCAAGCTTCAGCTGTGAGTGAAGAAGCACAGGACAGCATTGGCAGTTCCCTCCTTCTTCTCTGGGCCTCATTGCTTTCAGCTTCTGGCTAAAGTGGTTTCCTCTTATTTGTGTTCTGTTGATTTCAGCTTCTGGCTCCTGGGCACTTCTCTCTTAGCTTCTGGCCATTTTTCACTGAGCTCCTGTGTGTCTCTGCATGTTTCTCCCATTTATAAATATCACCAGTAAGAAGATTAAGACCCATACTGGGGTCACACAAAATAATCAAGAGCCCTTAACTGAAGTAATTTCATCAAAAGGTCCCACCTACAATAGATTCAACACAATCCCAATCAAAACCAACAAAATTCTTTGCACACAGGAATGTATTAGGTCTAATGACATAATTTTCTGTCCACAAAATCTTCATACTATCACAACTGCTTTTTAAAAATTACATGATTTGGAAAGCTAGCAGAGAAATAGGAACACTCATTCATTGCTGATGGAAATGTAAAATGGTGCAGCTGCTGTGGTAAACAATTTAGTGGTTTATCAAAAAGTTAAATATGGAATTACCATATGACCCTGCAATCCCACTATTAAGTATATACCCAAAAGATATACTATTAAGTATATACCCAGGGACTCAAAGAGTCAATGATAATATTGGCAGCATCATTCAAAATTGTGAAAAGATGGAAGCAACAAAGTGTCCATCAAAGAATGGATAAACAAAATGTGTTATATTCATACAATTGAATATTATTCAGTTGTAAAAAGGAATGAAGTTCTGATCCAGGCAACAGCATGGATGAACTTTGAAGACTTCATGTTGAGTGACATAATCTGGACACAAATGTACAAATATTTTATGATGTCACTGATAAGACATAATTAAAATAAGCAAACTTATAGAGTCAGAATCCTGAATATCAGTTACCAGAGAATGGGGCAGGGATAGGGAATAAAGAGTTAAGGCTTAAAATGTACAGGGTTCCTATTCAGAATGAGAGAAATGTTTTGGTAATGGATGATGGTGATGGTAGCACATCACTGTGAACATAATTAACAGCACTGAAATATATATCTGAATGTGGCTAAAAGGGAATTGTTAGGTTGTATATAAGGTAACAGAATGAAAAAAGTGTTTTAAAAATTCATGGAACTGTACTACACAATCAGTTCACCTTACCTTAAACCATGTACTATATTTAATAGTGTAATTATAAAAATGTGCTTTCATCAATTGTAACAACTGTTCCACACCAGTGCAAGCTGTTAACCAAATGGTGGTATATGGAAATACTGTATTTCATGCAATATTGTTCTGTAAACACATAACTTCTCTAATAAAGAAAAAATGTTATTGACATCCAATAATAGAAAATTTTTTCATGCAAAAAGTCAATAAAGGAATTTTTTAAATAGTCACAATGTGATCAGGCCCTAAATCATTAACAATATGTGCAATTAGAGCTGTGCATGAATAGCACAAGCTGCCTCAGTAAAAAGCAAGATCCTAATTGGCTGACAAATGTTTACTGAGCCCCTATGATGTTCCAGACACAGATATTGCCATGCCCCAATCAGAATAGGATTTCTGCATTGCTGGGGAATGGATACATTTTAAAGCTTCTGGATTCTTATTTTCATGATATTTTTGCCTCTATGTGAACCAATTACATATTTGTGTCCTAAAATATTCATAGGAATTGTGTTTTCTTTTGCTTTGCTTTTCAGGAAAAAGACTGTGTAATCTGTGAATTTTAGAAACAGTGGATTCACCTCATAACCTTTTTTACTTTTTTGAACAAGGCAAGGTGTGCATAAATAAGCAAGCAAGTAAATTGTGGTCGATTGCGTAATTGTTCCTGATACCTCACACTCTGTTATATCCTTGACCTTTGCCATGTGACTTTGCAGTTCCTCTCACTAGAGGCAGAATACAAGTTTTTCACCCTATTGATGTTGCAGTTGGCCAGTGCCATGTGGGAAGAAGTGAAGGGTATCAGTTTTGAATCTAGGTCTTAAGAGGTATTAAAAGTTGCCATTAAGCTCTCTTGTAGACTGTAAACCAGCATGAAAAAGACATGTCCTGGGAAGCTTGCTGCCTGCAGAAGAAAACACTTGGAGCAGACATGAAATGAACCTGAGGCTTATAGCCAAGCCCAAGTGAAATCAGCAGAGCTATCCCACCTGACCTGAAATATGTGTAAATGAGAAATAAATGGTCACTGAGGTCTTAAAAAAAGAAATAGTGACATCAAACCTCCCAAATCTGTAGAAAAATATTAATATACAGATCAAAGAAACAGAACAAGCCCAATGTAGGTTAAAAATAGAGACCCATCCCTAGGTAAATCATAGCCAAAATATTGAAAGCCAAAGAAAATGAGAAAGTCTGGAATGCAGAAAGAGAAAAACAACTTACCACATTCAGAGGAGCATGAAGATGTTTAATGTCTGACAACATCAACAATGGAGGTCTAACAGAGTAGGTTCACATGTTCAAAGATTTATAACAAAAGTAAAACCAAAGCTTTTATATACAGCATAAGTATTTTACAAAAATGAAGGTAAAATTGATACATGCTAATGTTACTTCTTTCAGAAGAAGGACATTTATTCCCTCCCCTTACACTGTGCTTGGACTTAGTGACTCACTTGCAGTAAAGAGAGTATAGAAAGAAAACATGAAAACTTCACAGGGCAGAAATCTGGTTGACCCCACCTTAGCCAAGCAAGCAACGTAATATTACCAGTGATGAGTCATATTGACAGTAGGTACCCTGATATGAGAAAGGCATGTCACCTCTGTTGTATTCTTCCTCAAAATCTATAAATTCAGTCTAGTAATGAGAAACAATCAGACAAACCTAAATCGAGGACAAAATTACTGTTCATGATTAGTACTCTTCAACACTATCTAGATCATGAAAGACAAAGAAAGGCTGAAAATCTATGACAGAGTGGAAACTAAAGAGACATGATTAAATGCAACATCACATTCTGGATTGGATGTTTAAACCACAAAAAAAGATATTATTGGAAAATATGTAGTTTAATACATACTATTGTAATGATGTAATGATATTGATTTCTCATTTTTGATGAATATACCATGGTAATATGGGCTTTTAACATTAGAGGATGCTGGTTGAAGAGAACATGGAATGCTGTATGATCTTTGCAATGTGTACTATTTCTTCTGTAATCCAATATCATTTCAAAATAGAAAGCTTTTCTTTAAAAAAAAAAAATACGGTGAAATAAACATTCCAAGATTTTAAATACAATAGAGAGCTTTTTTGCAAAACTTCTCTTACAAGAAATACTAAAGGAACTCCTACAGGTGAAATGAAATGGCACCAAATGGTAAAAAGAGCACTGGATAGTGTTAATAAGTGGATAACTATAAAAGAGTATTGCATGCATTCCCTTTTGTTTCCCTGATTTCTTAAAATGCATAAGGTATCACTATACAAAATGGACTTATAATGGACTTGAATTTTATATATGAATAAGGTCACTGTAAATGATTTCTTTTAAATTTTATGATTTTGCATTTTACCCCCTTAGCAAACGGATGAGGGCAGGAGTTGGTCTGATCATAGGTAAGTTTGTACATTTATTGAAACTATTTTATTGTGGAAAATAGTACATTGTCTTCTTAACTCAAATTTCTTAGGAAAACAGTTCATCTATGTTAGGATATTTATAATAATGTCATGATGTAATGAATAGAAAATAAAATTGCTCTTTTAACATTAACATTTGATTTTCACTTATGTACAAAAATTTACAAATCTTCTCTCCCTTCACACCGGCCTCTGCACTAATGCACAAAAATTAGAATATACTCATTTTCTATGTCCATTTCTGCACATGCATGCAGTTGTGAATTGGAATTTCATTGTAAGTATCCCTAATGGTGCTTGGCATAGATCATAAGCTCCTGGGAGCTAGGACTTTTTGTCAGATTCATTCCTGACTCAAGCAGATGCTAAGTAAACATATTCCCTCACAACAGTTATGCCTGGGAGTGTGGAACAAAAGCCAAACAAAAGGATGTGGAGTTGTCCATTAGGTCACTTATATGTGACCATGTATTGAGGAAACATGACAGCAATCACTGGTTGCCATGAGGGGATGGGGATCCCAGATTTAGGGGAGGTAGCAGTTTCAAAAAGTTTTAATTTCCCAATATTTTCCATCTCAGGGCCAGATATGAGCTGGATAAACTTTTGGAAGCAGAATGATGGAAAATCTAGCAGTTGCAGTTTGTCAATGCATAAGAGACTAGTTCAGTTGATGTATGTATAGATTGGAAATCTGAGTAAATATCCAAGAGGCTGGGGTGACGGGTTTGGATTTAATTTGCCATGTAGTCTTTTGGAGGGCAAGAGGGACAGGCATTGTTAGGGTAGGAGTGACTGAGGAGAAAATATGAATGATGAATAATGACAAAGGGAGAGGGAAAGAGAGTGGTGGGGCACAAACAGCACATTAAGAGGTCAGCAGAATTCTCCTGTTTCACCAAGGAGAGCACATAGCATGGATACCTCAGTAAGGTCACACTTTAGGCAATAGAGATATTAGCAGGAACCTTAATTTTGGAGACATTTTGGATTTATTGGAATGGGTTCCACAGGTGTGTACGGTAAAATTAGCATTACAAACATGAGGAGGGAAGAGGGTGTGGCTCAATGGATAGAGCTCCCGTTTACCATATGGGAGGCCCCGGGTTCGCTTCCCCGGGGCCTCCTTGTGAGGGCGGGCTGGCCCGCGTGGCGCGGTGGGCTGATGCAGCAAGACCTCACAGCAAGGGGGAGATAAGCAGACACGGAGAAAACACACAGCAAATGGACACAGCAAACACAAGCAACAAGGGGGGGATAAATAAATTAAAAAATAAAAATAAAAAAAAAACATGAGCATACATTAAATTACATTTCATAGGTATCTCCAAGCAAGATTGGGTCACAGGGCAAGAAAACTGCATTGTCTGGAAAATCACTCAGTCTGGTGGGCCTCACCTTTTAAAACAGGACTTAAAAGTGTGATTAGTCACTGAAAAATTGAGGGTGTCTGGGGTCTTTTATGGGTGTGAGACTTTCCCAGCTTAGGTGTAGTTGGGACTCCTGACAATTGTTTAGGAAACAGGGGTGAGTGATCTCCAACAATGAACTCTTGGGCTGGGGAACTATTTAGTTTGAGATCATGCCCTCTGTAGCAGTGAGTTCCTGGGCTGGGATGTCATCTGGGATGTGGGGCAGGGGTATTGTTCCCAGATGGAGACCCACTTGAATTGATGAGAGTCATTTTTTTTGTTTTTAGCTCTACAGCATTAAAATAAGACTGAGCTGCTTGTAGAATATTTTTCCCTCTGAACATTTTGTTTAGCACTCAGAATCTCTTTCATATTCATTACTGTCGAACAGCAAGTCCATTTACCTTCCTGCTCAGCCTACTTTAACTCAAGTCATAATCAGTTTTAGGCCCAAAGGTTTTCATTTTCTCTCAAAATCAGGTTTTAACTACTTGATGTTACTTAAGTGGATTTTGTTGAAGAATATATTGAAAAGTTTTCACTCTCTGTTAGTACAAATTAATAACTCTTCCTTAAAAAAATGTTAGACATTTTTGTTTTTAAATTTTATTTTCATCAGAGAATAACAATAATACATTGTACATCTTTAAGTTCAAACTACAAAGTCCAATGCTCTTAGATATCTGGTGGCATTCCACCATCACAGGCATCACTCAGAGGCCATGGACATGGAGTGCTGAGCTCTCTTTGACACAGTGTACACAGCCACTTACAACTTCTTCACCACAATGTCCTTTTTGCTAGCAGAGTCATCAAGCATCTTTACAATGGGCAGGACTTAAGGCTGCTATAGTTTTCATATTATGCATGATAAATTGTGGCACAATATTAATGATATAACTGACCAGCAAAAATAAACTATTTTACATCATTTATTATACAAAAGTAGGCACATCTATTTTCAACCTAGTATTATAGTACCTGATTTTTTTAAAAAACTTTGAAAATTAATAAATTACTGATGGAGTTGAAATGGATGTGTGAGGGAAGAAAGTTATAGACAAATGTTCAAGCCAGAAAACATTAATGAATTTAGAACAATTTGTAATGAAAAAAACATCTTAATGAAAATGTGAGAAATATTATCCTTTCAATGGCAGGATATGCTGTTATACTTTAAGGGGATTGGGGCTAGTTTCCAGTCAAGAACTATAAAACGTTTAGTGACAATAATCCTATTTGTGTTAATTGAAAATGATCCCTACTTTCTAGGCAACAAGTTCACAGAAACATTGGGTTTATCAAGAAGATGAATTTCCCAAGACATTTTTATAAAAACTGCTATCTGTTAAAATCCAGAGACATTATTACACAATTTTTAAAATGCAAATAATTCAAATAGAAACAGCTCTTCTTTATATATAAAGATAAAACATGGTATTTTGAAATAGCTTGTTTGAGAAAAGGAAATAAGCTTACTAGACACTTTACTATAAAAATAATTAAAATTTTAATTAAGATGGCAAGTTCAAAAACTCTAAGTAATAAAACCAAATTTAAAAACATTTATCTTTTAAACAGGGAGTGGGGTGGGTAGAGAATAGTGCTAAATGTCATTGCTGTAATAAGCTTAGGCTTTGCCCCTCACAGCTATGGCTAGGCTCCCAACACACAATTTGAAAACAACAGTGTTTCAGACTACGATGACACCTTTGTCTGCTTCTCAGTCTCCTCTTAATATTGTTGCCAAAAGTGAGGAATGGGGTTGGAGTATGTGTGTGTGGGTCTTCTCTCACTCATAATAAAAATATGGCAGTATTCTGAAAAGTGCATTTTTATTTCTCCTGTTCTCTCTTCCAATTCCTTAGCATTAATAATCTTGTCTGAGAGAAGAGGAAAGTCTATGCAGGTGATCTGTCTTGTGGCCTCCATTATTTCCAAGGCAAAGTGCCAGATGTAGTTTGCCAAAGTGTAAATAGTAACATATTCTCAGGCCAGCCCAAGTGCCTCCAAACAAGTCCTGTATTTGCAGGGATGGTGTTTCCAGTGCAGCCAGTGCTCTCAGCCAGAGGGGCAGCTCCCAGGAATCTCTAAGAATCATACCCACAGGGCATCTATGTCTTTGGTGACTTTCAGAAGGAGAGAAATGTTGCATTGGGGAGCCCCAGCTATCCATATGAAGCCTAGCGTGCAAAGCCTGTTTCCAATATGTAGTGGGGTTTTAACACCCTATTTTTGAAAACTGAAATGTCACTCTTATTCTTACCTTAATCTCAACATCAGTGGCACTTCTAACTTTAATTATATTATTTACAGCAAAGGCTTTAAAGTTAACAGTGCATATCATTTTTAGTCCTATGATATAAAAGCAAACTCATGATTTTAAACAGTGATCTAAAGTCCCAAACAAGGTCCCCCAAAATAATAAAGTACGGGCTTGGAACACTGAACCTGCATCAGGTGAATCCCATTAGAGGGAAATGAAAGTAACCAGAAAACCAAGAAAACCTACCAGACCCTTGGGGGTGTTAGCAGTTGTTTCTGGAAACATACTAAACTCCAACTTGTTCCTTTTCCTGCTGTCTGCTTCTCTGGCTTGCTGATCTGACTGAGGATCAGCTAGCTGTTATTAGGAGGTAGGAAAAATGGATGCAGACAAAATAAATGCAGCAATAATATCAATTAGCTCCACCACAGTTATAGTAGGAGGATGTCTGCCTGCAAATCCCCTAAAAATGAAAGAGACCTATAATGACAGAAAGGCAAAAAAAACAAAATTTATGCCTATTTGCCTTCACATTTAAAAAAATGTGAAGGAAGTATGACTCAACAGGTTTTTAAATAGTGCAAATTTCAACTATTATTCTTACATATAAAATGATTAGAGCTTCAAATGCCTAAGTTAGCAATTTGAATTTAGAGGAAAAAGAATTACAGCTTTTCTCCAAATATTCAGAAAATACTACATTTAATCCTCATTTGCTAGTGTATCAATAACCATATTCTGGCCCCATTTAAAAATTTGCTAACTGCTTTCCTAGAATGCTTCATTCACATAGATTCCCTGCAGGAGAAAACAGATATGAGCTAAATAGATACCCTGGTGTAACATGGGTAGAGATCCTGGCCTGCCATCAATGCCCATTGTAATACAGGAGGTTAAGCCCAACTAATTTGATATTCCAGGGAAACCACATGGGAGCCCAGTGATGGTCATGCCTTTATTACTTACTCATACACAGAACCCAGTGGTGGCAGGCTGGGGGAAGCTCTGCTCCCATCACTTACAGAACCCAACGAAGGCTGGCCAGAGGGTGCTCCGCAGCCTGCTTTGTGCCTCCTGACAGCTTTTATACAGTTATAAACAGTGGGACACAAGGATTGCTAGTTAACAATTACCAGACCTCCTATAATTATTGCAGGTGTTCTCTCAATGCTTACATCCAACCCCTTGTTTATGAGAGTCAGGTGGCTGGCCTGACCAATCCATCCTTCTTCCAGGGCCTCAGGTTCACAGAAAGGGCATTCTATCTTCAATTACCCTACACCTGGTGACCCCAAGGCCTCATGCTCGCTGCTGGTTTGGAAGTACATCCTGCTCTGCTCCAGCTCTGCACAGCAGGCTTGCAAAGGGCCACTCCTGTACTTCCAGAGTGTCTTGCAGAGCAGGTCAATTTCATTCACCAGGAGAGAGAGCCTATGGAAGTCAGTGTTGAAGCTCCTGCCTTTAATTTGTGACTTGGGAACACAGCAGAAGTAGCAACATTTCCAGCTTTATATGTGCTCCAGAGAGCCATGGCAGAAGAACACCATGCAGGTAGACCAGCTTGGAAGACCGTTCCCTAAAATACTGCTCCAAGCTGCCATCCTGGCTGTCTGTGTGCTGAACAGGGTCTGGCTTCAGTTGTTTTTTTAATTAAAATGATTTTTTACTGTTATAAAAGAAAAGTAAATACTATAAAGTAAAACTGATTACATTTGAATTAGAACAATTTGAAATAATGTTCGTTGGATCTGATATTCTGATTCCATAAGTCACTCATTTGTGTGATATTTGTTTTTAAAGGCACTGCACTCATATTTTCTTATCAAATGCTGGGGAAATAAAAATCCAACTTACAAAAAAACCTATGCCAATACAGAAGAGAGAAAGAAAATTTATTATTTTGGTTAATAATGATTAAGTTTACATGCATATAAAGTAGCATGCCAGTGATTACTATGTCTGGACAGAATTTCATATGAATTTAGAGTAAAGCAGAAGAAAGAACAATGAAAGCTTCTCTTATCTTCTTGAGAGATAAATGATTGCACTTTGTGATTGTTCCCTGTATACTCAGTGCTGGGAATTGAATCTAGTCCCCAACAGAAGAGATGTTTAAGTCCTAAACCAGGTACTGTGGTTGTGAACCCATTTGTAAATAGGATATTTAAATATGGTATTAGTTAAGGAGAGGCCAAACTGAATGAGGTTTGGCTTTAATCCAATAAGATTAGTCCCTGTAAGCAAAAATTGGAAACCAGAGAAGCCAGAGGAGATTTCCATGTGATGAATGCAGAGATGCATCTATAAGCCAAAGAACCCCAAGGATTGCTGGCAAGCTAGGACCAGAACACTACAGATCCTGGAAGAAAGCATGGCATGTGGGTACCCTGATAGGTTTCTAGTCTTCAAAGTTGTGAGACAATAAATTGCTGTTGTTTAAACCCACCAGCATGTGTTATTTGTCAGAGAAGCCCTGGTAAACTAAGACACTGAGTGCCTCATTAATTTTAGAAGTATGTGTTTACAGTTCTAAGGGTTAGATGGCCCAAGACATGGTAGTGTAAAATCAAAAGTTCAGTTTTCTTATCAGGCTTATTATGTTTATAAGGAGAAAATCTAAGGAAGGAGAATGGAAGGCAGCTGCCCCTTTCCTCTTTATTAAGAAATTTTCATCATTTTACCCTTACACAACTGAGAAAAACAATTTGAGTGATACTTGTTAAGAATCTCAGTACCCAAGAGGGCTATGTGTGTGTGAGTGTTTATATGTGTGTATCACTTTTTTTTAACAAATAAATTTTATTAATACATATTATAAAAGTTTAAATACATCCAAGAGTAAAATCAATGGTATTTGGTATAATCACATACTTGTGCATTCATAACTTCATTTTTAGAGCATTTTCATTTTTCCAGTAATAATAATACTATTAAAAAACAAAAAACAAAACTCATTACCTCTCAATCTCTCTGATTCCCCTGCCATACATAGCTGCTATTCTGTTTCCTTCTCTCTAGTTTATTTGTATTTATATTTTGTAAAAACTATTATACATGTAATATCACCCATATTCATATTTTACATGAGGTTTCACTGTTATACATTCCCATGATACATTTTTTAGGTTTCCGTCTAGTAAGATAAATGTCCTTAGGCTTTCCCTTTCAACCATTCTCTTGCCCATATAATAGCTCTGCTAGAAACAAGCAACATGAAGTGCTCTCACCATTTCCATTCATTCCAAAGATTTACAAACAACCTTTTTACCAATTCTGCACAGATTAACCATCAGTTTTGTGTTCTCTTCCCTCATTCTATTTTCTAGTGACCTATATTATAACTATTAAATCCATGGGTTTACATAATATATTTAGTTCATAATAGTGCAATCATACAGTATTTGTCCTTTTGTGTCTGGCTTGCCTCACTCAATATAATGTCCTCCAGGTTCATCCATGTTGTCATGTGCTTCACAACTTCATTTCTTCTTACTGCTCCATAATATTCCACCATGCCTATACAACATAATTTGTTTATTCATTCCTCAGTTGAAGGATACTTGGGTTGTTTCCAACTTTTGTCAATTGTGAATAACACTGCTATGAACTTTGGTGTGCAAATGTCTATTTATGTCACTGCTTTCAGTTCTTCTTGATTATTGCTAAAGTTATTGCTGGATCACATGGCAAGTCTATATTCAACTTCCTTAGAAATGGCCAAACAGTCCTCCACAATGGCTGTTCCATTCTGCATTCCCACCAAAGTGAATAAGCATTCCAGTCTCTCAACATCCTCTTCATTTAAGCTTTCTGACTTTTTAATAGTGGCCTGTCTAATAGATGTATAATTATATCTCATTGTTTGTGTGATTTGCATTTCCATAATCACTAGTGATGTTGAACATTTTTTCATATGTTTCCTCACCATTTGTATTTCTTCTTTGGACAATTGTCTTTTCAGGTCTTTTGCCCATTTCTTAATCAGATAGTTTGTCTTTTTATTGCTGAGCTCTATAATCTCTTTATATATCATGGATATTAAACACTTATTGGATATGCAATTGCCAAATATTATCTCCCATTGAGTTGGCTGCCTTTTCACCCTTTTGACAATTCCTTTAAGGTGCAAAAGTATTTAATTTAGAGGAGGTCCTATTTATCTATTTTTGCTGTTGTTGCTCGTGCTTTGGGTGTAAGGTTTAAGAAACTACCACCTACCACAATATATTGAAGATGATTTCCTATATTTTCTTCTAGAAGTTTTATGGCTGTTGCTCTTATACTTAGGTCCCTGATCCATTTTGAGTTAATTTTTATAAAAGGTGTGAAATAGGGGTCCTCTTTCTTGTGGATATGGATATCCAGTTCCCCCAGCAATATATATATATATATTTTTTACATTATAGTTTACACTTTGCACCGCACAATATTATAGGTTTTTTTTAAATTTTTATTTTAAAAGATGCTTAAATTACATAAATGTTACACAAAAATTACAGGGAGTCCCATGTTCCCCACCTCCCATACCTCCCATAACATCCCATATAAACATCTTTCATTAGTGTGGTAGTTGTGTCTGATGTGTAGTGTATGGGGCACATCACCTGCAATGGATATACACATCCTGGGGCTTTGCCACTAAGCATGGACCATAGTTCACATTGTAGACCACACTCTCTCCCACACAGTTCTGCATGTTATATGCTGATGTAAAATGGCCTATATCTGTCGTTGTAATGTCACTCAGGATAATTCCCGAGTCCTGATAAAACCCCTGTATTACAACTGATTTTCCCTTCCCTGTCCCAAAAGTGCCCAGTGGCCACTGGCTCCACCTCACTGTTGTAATTTCTTACATTGCTTGAATCACAATATGTCTACAACAGAATGCCATTAAGTCCACTCTAGTCCATAGCTCTTCCCCCAATCCTGAGGAGTTTGGGATGGTAATGTCCACTCCACCTCCAAGTGAGAGGGGGATTATATCCCATGGATACGATGGATGGCATTATCCTGCCTGCAGCTGCAGGCTCTCTCCATTCCCTGGGATGGCCGATGTCCATCATCGTCTCCTCACCGGGTGACTTGGGTGAGTCCATTGAGCTGTAAAGTAGGAGTAGCAGCTCCACCGAGATTCCAGGCACAGCTGGCACATGGGCAGTCCAGAGGCTCCAGTCTCTGGAATTACACCTACAAACTCCAGCATCACATATAGGTTGGAATAGAAGGGACTGATGGACCATGTTCAGGGAGGACTTATTTGAGTCCAACTCTGTCACTCTCAGGAGCACAAATTCCAAAGTAGAGCCCACTGATAAGGCATCAATCTCTGGAGCTATCCCCCCTTATATAAGACCTGTTGTCTCCAGAGCCCTCAGGAGTCCCTCTGTGTGGGGTAATATCCACTTTGGTGTTCTATGTATGAGATCCTACAGAGGTGTGCGTAAGCGTTACCTCTGGAATGAACCTTCGACTCTCTTTGAAGTCTCTTAGCCACATGAACTCATCTGTCTTTACCTTTTCCCCCTTTTATTCAAGGTCTTTTTCCAATTGTGTTGCCAGTTGGCACTTGGTATTAATCTCTTGTTGCTAGGGAGGCTCATCCCCAGGAGTCATGTCCCACGTTGGGGGGAAGGTAATGTATTCATATGCTGAGTTTGGCTTAGAGAGAGGCCATATTTGAGCAACAAGGAGGCTCTCAGGTGGCAACCCTTAGGCACCCCATAACAGTAGGCTAAGTTTCAATTACAAGAGCAAAGACTCATAAGGTTAGTCATCAATAACAAGAACCCATCAGTGGACCATCCTCCTTTGCCAGACACTGCCCCTGCACTTGGGGGAGTGTTGCTGCTCCTGTGGAGAATGTGGCAGAGCTCTCCAGGCTGGGAAATCAGTATTCCCTCATTTATTGAGTGATTGTCTACTCACCATGACCATGCCCCATCCCTAGATCATTGGAACAATTTTATATATCTTTCATGTATATTCAGGTGAACTTCCTCCCATGAAACCCCCATCCCAGACACCCCCCACCAATGATCCTCTGCTGGCCCCGTTGTAACCCTTCTGTGACCTAAACCTTCCTTGAAGATGAAGCCCATATAATAAGCAAATATTATTAATAGGAAAATGAAATAATGATGTTTAAATATAAGAGAGAAAATACATGAAAACTTAAAAAAAAACTAAAAATAAAATTAAAGGATTGGGTTATTCAAAAAATGAGAAAAAAATTTTAAAAATTAAAAAAAATTTTTTTTTTGACATTTTGCCTTTTATCACTGCAATATCTGGTATCCAGTCTGTACCATGGCACCTTCCCCCTTTCCCTCCCCAGTGTCTCACTATTTTTCATTTAATTTTCAAAGAAGTTTTAGGTCACAGCAAAGTCACACACAGAATACTAGTGACTCTCATATACCCAACCTCCTTTCCCTTTCCTCACTAACCTTTTTGTACGTGGATGGTAGCGTTGTTATAACTGTTATACAGATAGTGAAACATAGCTACTAAACATTGTCAATGGTTTACAATATAGTTTACAATTTAGACGGTACAGTTTAATAATTTTTGATGATATTTACCGTGTCCTGTGTCCATTACTGTAAGGTAATGAAAACATTTCCCATGACCCCTAAATACCCCCTGTATGATCTTTTCTGTTCCTTCCTCCCCATCCCCCCTGGGGCACATGACACTCCCCTGTCTTGATTCATTGGATGACAAGATTCATAGCTACATGCAACAAGAGGTCTTGACACACTGATTATCCTCCCCTATTAGAATCCAACCTTGCTCCTAAGAGACACCCACCTGTCTGTTTCTGGGTGAATCTGTCCTCCCAAAGATGGGGGTCCATCTCCTTCCCACTCACCGTATGAGTCTCCACTTCCTGATACAACATATTATGACAGGATGAACATTCACGCACTCCCCGGAAATCTACTCCAGATGCACCCCATCCTGAATGACCCCCCAAACTACATCCTAAACCAGTGACATTACTTTGTCATATTGCCATAAGAGCCTTCTCACTCCTGCACTTTCAACATCATACCCACAAATCCCATGTTCGCCTAGTCTCCCTCCCATCTCTCCCTCCAGTATCCTGGGTATTCTAACCGCCATACCTAATCTACCCACCTGTCAACCCTGCACCACAAAACCCAGTAATATCACTACCCACCTGTCCTATCCTTCAATATGCAACTATACTCTATCACTTTACCATAGATTATGTCCATATGAGTGATGGCTCACAACCTACTCTTCTCTTTCTCTCCCTTGTTAACCTATCTTTCAGACAATGGTTCTCAGAGACTGCTCACTTTCCTCAATTCAAATCAGTGAGATCATATACTGGTCAACCTTCAATGCCTGGCTTGCTTCACTCAACATAAGGTCTTCAAGATTCATCCATTTTATTCCATGTGTTGGCACTTTATTCCTTCTTACAGCTGAGTAATATTCCACTGTATGTATGTACCACATTTTGTTTATCCATTCATCTGTTGATGGGTACTGGCGCTGATTCTAACTTTTGGCAATTGTGAACAATGCCGCTATGAACATTGGTGTGCATATATCTGTTCGTGTCTTTGCTTTCAATTCTTCTGGGTATATACCCAGAAGTGGAATCGCTGGATAATACGGAAGATCTATTGTTAGTTTTCTGAGGAACCGCCAAACTGTTCTCCACAGTGGCTGGACCACTCCACAATCCCACCAGCAGGGAATGAGGTTTCCTATTCCTCCATGTCTTCTCCAACACTTATAGTCTGCTGTTTTTTAATAGCTTCCATTCGGAAGGTTGTAAGACGGTATCTCATTGTAGTTTTGATTTGCATTTCCCTAATAGCTGGCAATGTTGAGCATTTTTTCATGTGCTTCTTAGCCATTTGTATTTCTTCCTTGGAGAAGTGTCTTTTCAGGTCACCTCCCCATTTTTTAAATGGGTTTTTGGACTTTTTATTTTTGAGGTGTAGGATTTCTTTATATATGCAGGATATTAGGCTCCTATCAGATATATGGTTGCCAAATATTTTCTCCCACTGGGTAGGATGTCTTTTTATTTTCTTAATAACATCCTTTGAGGTGCAGAAGTCTTTAATTTTGAGGAGATCCCATTTATCTATTTTTTCTCTTGCTGCTCGTGCTTTGGGTGTGAAGTTCATGAAACCATTTCCTATTACAAAGTCCTGTAGATGCTTCCCTACATTATCTTCCAAGGTCTTTATGGTTTTGGCTCTTATATTTAGATCTTTGATCCATCTTGAGTTGATTTTTGTATAAGGTGTGAGACGGTGTTCCTCTCTCATTCTTTTGGATATGGATATCCAGTTCTCCAAGCACCACTTGTTAAAGAGGCCATTCTCTCCCATCTGAGTGGGCTTGGTGGCCTTGTTGAATATCAGATGACTGTATATGTGAGGATCTATATCAGAACTTTCAATTTGGTTACATTGGTCAGTATGTCTATCCTTGTGCCAATACCATGCAGTTTTGAGCACTGTAGCTTTGTAGTATGTTTTAAAGTCAGGTAATGTGATACCTCCAACTTCATTTTTCTTTTTCAATATGCCTTTGGCAATTCGGGGCCTCTTACCTTTCCAAATATATTTTGTAGTTAGTTTTTCCAGTTCTTTAAAAAATACAGTGTTGTTTTTTATTGGTATTGCATTAAATCTGTAGATTAGTTTGTGTAGGATAGACATCGTGATAATGTTTAGTATTCCTATCCAGGCACAGGGAATATTCTTCCATTTATTTAAGTCTTCTTCAATTTCCTTTAACAGTGTTGTGTAGTTTTCTGTATATAAGTCCTTCACATCTTTAGTTAAATTTATTCCTAGGTATTTGATTCTTTAGTTCCTATTGTAAATGGTATTTTTTTCTTGATTTCCTCCTCATTCTCGTTAGTGGTGTACAGAAATGCTACTTATTTTTGATCATTGATCTTATAGCCTGTGACATTACTGAATTCCTTTATAAGTTCTAGAAGCTTTCTTGGAGATTTCTCAGGGCTTTCTACATATGGGATCATGTCGTCTGCAAATAATGAAATTTTTACTTCTTCTTTTCCAATTTGGTTGCCTTTTTTATCTTTTTCTTGCCTCAGTGCTCGGGCAAGTACTTCTAAGACAATGTTAAATAGGAGTGATGATAGTGGGCATCCTTGTCTTGTTCCCGATCTCAGAGGGAAGGCTTTTAGGATTTCACCATTGAAGATGATGTTATCTTTGGGTTTTTCATATATACCCTTTATCATATTCAGAAAGTTTCC